>JACXGM010005180.1:0-17778 GCA_016801145.1 Umbra pygmaea
AGAGAGCTGAGCCAGAAGGCAAAGCTCTCAATCTACCGGGCAGTTTTTGTTCCTACCCTCACCTATGGTCATGAAGGCTGGGTCATGACCGAAATAACGAGATCCAGGGTACAAGCGGCCGAAATGGGTTTCCTCAGGAGGGTGGCGGGCATCTCCCTTAGAGATAGGGTGAGAAGCTCAGTCATCCGTGAGGATCTCAGTGTAGAGCCGCTGCTCCTTTGCGTCGAAAGGAGCCAGTTGAGGTGGTTTGGGCACCTGGTAAGGATGCCCCCTGGGAGCCTCCCTAGGGAGGTGTTCCAGGCACGTCCAGCTGGGAGGAGGCCTAGGGGAGGACCCAGGACTAGGTGGCGAGATTATATCTCCAACCTGGCTTGGGAACGCCTCGGGATCCCCCAGTCGGAGCTGGTTAATGTTGCTCGGGAAAGGGACGTTTGTGGTCCCCTGCTGGAGCTGCTGCCCCCGCGACCCGATCCCGGATAAGCGGATGAAGATGAATGGATGGATGATCTCTACATGAAACATGCTAACAAAAACAAAATGTATGCTAAGATCAATTGACGGAGTCGTGATAAAATGATAAAAATTTACTATTTGTATAAATCATTTTTCATTTATTTGTGTATATTATGAAAGTATACAACTTAAAGCTGCAAACTATCCCAAAATCTGAAAATACACAGATGGATGCAAAATCATAAATTTTAGGTTGGTGCCTGGCCTTAATAATGATGATGAAAATGTATGAATTTAAAGTGTCCAGGAGAACAGCTTTGGTAAGAAGTTATATTATTATAGCTATAATTGATCTTGACTTCTTAAATAATGTAGTTTACATTAAGGTACCGCTGTTTAAAAAAACTTGTCAGAATTAGGCATGTTTCATGGCCACAAAGAAATGAAAGTACTGCCTACTTCACCCATATATCTTTTTGCATAACAGTTTCAGCAGATAACAACAGTTTAATAAAAACAACATCATTCCCTACTGCCAAAATCTCATATATCAGAACCTCATTTTATCTCGTTATTAATGTTACTCTTTAAAAAGGGTATCCTTAGCTCAATCTAGTGTAATCATCTGCACTGTACATAACATTTTACATTTAGCAGACATTCTTATCTAGTGCAATTTACAGTAACAAATACATGCATTTCTTGTCTTACTACAAAATAATCTTATTAGAACATTAGAAACAAGTGTGTAACAAATATAATTTGAAGTGTACTGATAGATATAGTGTACGATTAATAAATAATATCAATTTGACTGGTTATAATGACAATCTACTGTATATACAGTACTGATGTACAGTATTTTTCATGGAAGGAAAAAACTATCCCTTGTTGCATATGCACCGGTTTGCATCACACCTACAGCCATGTCTTAAATAATTTAATTTATTAATAACAAGGCCTATACATGTCTCAAGTACACATCAACCACTGCTGCTATAACCTGTAACCATCAATGTTGCCTTGTGCAAATGTGCCTAACAATTAATGGTAGTAAACGAACATGAGGCTCATGCTTACATATACAAAACTAAGAAAAACTGTGATTATTTTATCCCTTTATTGAAATGTAAGGACACTGGTCAAATAAGACATTTACAGATACAAAACAAAACCATAAAACTTAGGAGGTATTCTGCTCAGTTGCTAGTTATAGGTCAGAAGAACATTTATGACAAGTCTTTATCTGATAACAACTAATTCAATAGGTTTCAATGCTATATTATTTAGTTATTCAAAGATGCATCAATAACATGGTGATGGTCATACAGTAGTATAGGGCATCGGTTGGTAGTCATGACAATGTGCATGATTTGTAGACGAGGTGCAGTCAGTGACACCATACAGAAACAGGGCAGGTCAGAGGTTTCTGGAAACTTTCCTGAAGCATCTCTGTTTCCCCAGAATCCCAGTAACAACAGAGTAGAGTAGACAATAATGGTATCTTCCCACTGGGAATCGTCTGACCCAGATTTGCAGTAAAACCATGGTAGTTTTGGAAAAGTCACCAGGAATTTTACAACCTTAACCAAACCTACCACAGACACTGCTTCAAATGGTACATATGCCTCGCTCTAAGCTCAGACCTTTATCTTCATTTCAATGTTGTTTTACTGTATATCTAAGTACAGGAAACTGCATCCCTCCAAACAAGGCACTTCCCATTTATTCAGGTTCAGTCTATGAAATAATAAATAAACAATAAATAAACATTCAGATAAAAACAATTACTGTGTTTATAGGTAGTCTGTATATCACCAGATTCCCTTTAGACATAAAAAGGCATTACAGTAAATAAGTGGTATTCATTCAATGTAAATGAAACTGAATGTGATTGTGGAACAATGAGGTAAACTACCCCCTCCCCCGTCTCAAACGCCTATGTGCTTCAGACACAAAGTTGACAGCCTCCTTCTCTCCTCCATACCACACTGGTGACACAGAAACAGATTGAGCATCTCCCTGATTTGAGTTTTGGGTATGACAGTAGTAATGACATGCAGGACTGTAGCTGGGACTGTCCATAGCCTGTAAATTTGTGCAGGGATGAAGTAAGAAGGGATTTCAATTCACAAAACCCATAATGGCTAGAACTTAAGAACTTAAGGTTCCAGCTCAGCAAAAGGGTTGGTATTCAATTTAGGGTTTATATTGATTCCATTTAGGAAGTCAACTAAAATTCTAACTCTTCTCAAAAATGTTTCAGAGTTGACGGATCAAAATTGAATTCAACCAACCCTGCACAGCTATACGTTGCCATGGCTTCTCTTGCAGCAGATCACACACCGTTGGTATACTTATATACAGAATATATCCATTATCAACCAGAGCAATCAAAACCTGGTTTTCTGCACCAGTCCGGTTAAAAGTTCAAATACTTTACAGGTATTATAGGTATTATAAACAAAAGTATCTAGAGTTGTAATTTATCATATAGCTTTTGTAATCATGCAGCAGGACTAACAGGCAAGGGTTCAAAATAAGGAGAATGATCAGGGCTCAAGGCAGTGAAATCATGTGACAAGGTGCACTATAGAAGAACTATCAGTACTGGCCATCAGTCCCACTCTGTCTGTCTCTGTGCCTAGTTTGCAGCTGTACAGAATTACATATTTACAAAAGAAAGGGGGTGCTATGCTGTGTCGAGCACTAGCACAAACCCCTGCAGGAATAATCAAATACAAACATACCAACCTGTCAACCACACGGGACAACCCCCCAGTACCAAAAATAAAAGTTGTTCAAACATTACAGAACCATCACATAGGGAGAAATAAATTAAAGTTTATGTAGTGCTGTACAGTAATGCATGAAAAGGGTCCACCTTGCCACATTGACTACACAGACGCTTGCAAAATATCAAATTATCAGCAGCCAGTCAATTAAAATTTTACAGAAAGGCCTGTCAAAGCTTTATACATTTTTCAATGATCCCTTTTAAGCAAAGCAACAAGAAGTTCATAAATATCTCATTTTCACTCTTATACTTGTGGTTCCTTTTGTTATTCAAAATGCAAGCTTAGATTTGATAACCATGAATCTCACATTCATTCATGTGTGTTTTTAACATTGGTTTATTATCATCCCTTTTTTTTTGGATAATTGTTGTTCTTCTCTTTAGGTTTGGTGGTTTGGTGGGTTGGTTGAACATTGCGTTTCACCTTCTGAAGAACATCGGGTTGCGCAGGAAGGCTGCTAGTCACCTGCAACATCCCAGGGGTCCTGCGGAAGTCTCCAGACTGCTGTCTGTGTCAGAGGCCAGGGTTTGGTCGGTAGATATGGAAGAGATGTCGTTGACCGAGGGGGAAGGGAGGCTCTCACCACTGCTGTTCACGGCTGCACCTGTGCTAAGGGAATCAACAGACAGCCAGGGTTACAACGAACTAAACGCCCCACAGATCAGGGTTAAGGTCCATTTCATCTCAACCCCAGACAACTCAGGGTATTCACTGGAATTGCCATGTCATTTTCTTCTTTTAGAAATGGTTAAATCTTATTCTCCATTATATTCTTCTAATTGCTAGGAATTTAAATAAAATTGGAACACAATCCACAGCAGTGGACAGAACATTATTTAAAAAACTGGACAATTAGTCACAACCAAATATTTCTCCATGTGTCACATTAGATGTAAGAAAAGCAAGTTAAGGCTGTGTTCCATTGTCTTCTATCTCCTTAGAAACAAAAAAGGTCTAAAGTGATGCTTGGCTATCCCGGTGGGGACACCCTTTGAATAAATATTTTTGGTTCCAAGTAGCATGGAGGACCAAGTCTGCCAAAATAAGAAATAAATGAATAAAATAATATATGCATCAATAAAAAATATTTATACTTAAAAATATACAAATATAAAAGTATACATATATTAATCAATATTGTTTTCCTATTTATTTATTTCTGCAATCATTTATCTCTGTATTTATTTATTTTTGTATTTCCACATCCTTAAACTAATGAGAGGGCGGGACTTAATCGTTTAGCCATAGCAAGCAAGCCAAGAGTGGGAGATAGAAACCATATGTACGGTCTATGACAGAAACAGATTGTGAACGTAGGATTAAGGATAAAGGATTCTGTAGGATAAAGGATTCGTTCACCAACCCCAAAAAGAGATGCAGTGTCACAAACAGACAATCCTACTCACTGACTTAGTTGTGTTTTTTTGTGGCTTCGGTGGCACCTGTTGTGCTCCGTTAACTACAGTAGCTTGCTCTCTCGCTCCGGTGATCTAAGTTTCTGTGTGTGCGCGTGTGTTTTCACGACAACGGAACATTGCAGTTGCAGTTCAATTCCTTGAAGAAATGGGTAGGCTACAACGAGAAGCACGTCCGACTGCTCCGGCATTAACAGAATCGTATATCGAAAAATTAAGATAATGATCACACGTCATCCAAATTCCTACACTGCAGGGTCAACTTCTGTGTCGTTAGATGCTGATTACTACAATAAACTTTCAGCCAGACCCTCAACGCTAAAAAGTGAACAATAAAACAATAATCAAAGCTAGCATTTCTACATAGATTAGCTAAGACTCAAATCTCTGCCAAGAGACTGTATGAAGCCTACTAACGTAGTAATCTAGGCATGTATATTCGATCTTCACACTCTGATACCGATCAACCAATGGGAAAAGATGACACCGTGACATACTTTGATTGACAGCCTCCTTATTATCTTAACCCTCCCGCTGTCCTCCGGGGTCAAAATGACCCAGGAGAAATCCTCGACACTCGCGCCATCCTTGGGGGTCATTGTGACCCGGCCGCCGGAATGAGCGCTAGAACGGGCCGGCGAGGGACCCCGTCGTAAAGAACCGAGTAAAGACAAGGATGTAACCACGATGATGATGATGATATTCAAGTATACAATAAATAGTTGCCACCCGTGTGTCAGAGTGTCATGTCAGTGTTGTGTCAGTGTGTGAGTTTTGCGTTTTGCGTTTTAGCTGCGGCCGCTTACATGCGTCCATACAAGAAGAAAAAGAAGAAGAAGTAGAAGAAGAAGAAGAAGAATACAGACAGTGAGAGTGACAGAGAGAGGCAGAGGCGCACGCACACTCTCACACTCACAGACTGAAAGACACCAAAGACACACATCGGTAGTGACGGTGAGGAAGCACATTTTATTAGGTCAGGACAAGCAGGGTCACAGGCCGGTACGCGTGGCGAGCACAGTGAGAAGAGGTCAAAGCGGAGAAAAAGGGAATGGCTGTAGCAGTGAACAAAGCCAAAATGTCTATCTATCTATCTATATTTACAATAAACGTCTCGTCGTCAGCGTCTTCAGGGTGTCGCGCTGTGACTTTCGGCTACGGTGCCACTGTCACTAACCACAGCCGTTGCTAAATGTGAGGAAAGGGCAAGAAAGAAGGAAGGAAAGATTAGGGTAAAAAAAGTAGCACAAGCATAGAGATACGCTCGCTCGGACGTGACGCGTCAGTAACCTGGACACGCGCGCGCGCACGCACACAAACACACACACACACACACACAGGTTTCAGAAATACCACCGCCGTATACACGGCGCCGTGGGATGAGCTCCAGGTCCATGTCACAAAGTCTCTCTTTACCGTGAACAAGTAGGGGTTACGGCAGAACTACAGCGCGCTGTTATACGTATGCACACGCCGGTGTACAGGGATTGGCAAAGAGCGGAGGCTCCCCGGGCTCGCGAATCACGTAGTCGAGGCTCCGGGGGCTCCACAGCTTATTTTCTGCAAAACAAAAAAAAGTAGCAGGTTTGGGAAAGCCGCAAACGAGTCGCGCGATCGCTCAGACACACGTGGAGTGGTGCAGGGTGTCTCAGAGCCGGCGTAGAGCGGAGGCTCCCGGGGCTCCGGGATCGTGTAGCCCAGGCTCCTGGGGCTCCGGGATCGCGTAGCCCAGGCTCCCGGGGCTCCAGGATCGCGTAGCCCATGCTCGCAGGGCTCCGGGATCGCGTAGCCCAGGCTCGCGGGGCTCCGGGATCGTGTAGCCGAGGCTTTTGGGGCTCTGGGATCGCGCAGCCCAGACTCCCGTGGCTCCGGGATCGCGTAGACACACGCGGAGTGGTGCAGGATCTCTCGGAGCTGGCGTAGAGAGGAGGCTCCCGGGGCTCCGAGATCGCATAGAGTAGAGATACGCCCGGCCGCGCAAAAAAAGTCCCAGTTTCGGAAAAGCCGCAAGCGAGTCGCGCGATCGCTCAGACACACGCGGAGTGGTGCAGGATCTCTCGGAGCTGGCGTAGAGAGGAGGCTCCCGGGGCTCCGGGATCGCGTAGAGTAGAGATACGCTCGGCCGCGCCATGTAACCTCGGCACATTTTGCGCAAAAGAAAAAAAAGTCCCGGGTTCAGAAAAGCAGCAGACGATTCGCCTGCTTGCTCAGAGCTGGCGTAGAGCGGAGGCTCCCGGGGCTTGTGGTTCGCGTAGCCGAGGCTCCCGCGGGGTCCCCGAGTTCGGGCGGACGTAAACCTTGACACGTTTTGTGCTTCCCAGCATAGTCCCACACATTTGGACGTAGACCCATTTGCGCTCGGTCGACCCAAAGTCCTTTGTTCAGACGACCTCTCTGCGCTCGGACGGCCCGGATTCCTTCGTTCGGACAAAACGCCCGCGTTCGGACACCCCCTCTGCGCTCGCCCCACCCGGAATCCTTCGTTCGGACAAAATGCCCGCGTTCGGGCACCGCCTCTACGCTCCGAGTTTGCGTAGCCAAGGCTACCGCAGGGGCGTCTCAGAGTTGGCGTAGCGAAGGCTCCCGCGGCTTCGAGCTCGCGTAGAGATACGCTTGGCCATGTCGTAACCTCAGCGCACATTTTGTACATGCACACACACACACGACTTTGACACGCTGGCGTGCCCCGGCCTAAGTAGGTAAGAGGCTCGCTCCGGTTCGCGTAGGACAAACCCGGGGTCTATCCCGGCCGCCAGGATCAGCGACGAGGCCGAGCTGCGCGCCTATGTGGGCCTTCTGATCTTGGCCGGCGTGTACAGGTCCCGGAGCGAGGCCGCGGCGAGTCTATGGGACGCCGAGAGCGGCAGGGCAGTTTTCCACGGCACAATACCGCTCAAAGTCTTTCACGCATACTCGAGACTACTGCGTTTCGACGACCACGAGACACGAGCCACGAGACGCGGCGCAGACAAACTCGCCGCCATAACAGCGGTCTGGTACATGTGGGGCCGAGCGGCTGCCGCGCCTCTACAACCCGGGGCCCGAGGTGACGGTGGACGAGCAACTGGTTCCGTTCAGAGGTGTGCGTGTGTTACATTACATCTATTACGTGCATCTATTACATCTATGTCTAGTCGTAGAATGAACCTCATGTGATACACTGTTGCCCTGCCCTGTGTGTGTGTGCGTGTGTGTGCGCGCAATTACAAATGATGATGTGTGAGCTCGTCTGCCCCGTGTGTGTCCGCCGCAGGTCGCTGTCCTTTCCGGCAGTACATGACCGGCAAGCCGGCCAAGTACGGCATCAATACATGGGTGGCCTGCGACGCCAGATCCAGCAAGAGGAAGAGGTGTCAGATTTGTCCGCCCAAGAAGGACTGAAAAGCACACAGTGTGCCGCGGGTGTAGGCGCTCGCCTACTGCCCCACGTGTGCCCATCCGTGGGTTCGGCAAATGCTACTGACCGGCTTCGTCTCATGCGCGCGCAAGCATGCATGCACGCACGCACACACACACGCACACACATGTAGTGGGAAATTATTGTTTATCGGACCAAATAATGACTCATTCAACAGCTGGCTTCCCATCACACCTCATCTAACAAAGGATTTCCTGGGATGTATGAAGATTCATGGAAAGGGGGTAATCCCCACTGGAGCACGGCAGACATGCCTAGGGATGATGCCCTACAGATCAATGTTTGTCACAAAATTAAGCATGTACATATGTGATTCTGGTTTTGATCCACCCATAAAGGGAGTTTAGTATTATTACATGTAAAAGGTTGTACAGGTCTTATGTTTTTCTCCACAGGATTATGAGTAGAGACACATGCCATTTTACAGGTTACTGGTTTCTCCATGGGGTTACTAGGAGAAGACAAATGCTAGCTTCCCCCTCTGGGAGATATTTAAATGTTATAACACTGTTCTATTTGTTCTACTAAGGCTAGCGCCAGCAAGACTGTGCGTAATTTAATTATGTATGTGGGGGTGCCAAGCCTGTTTGTTCTAACCCTGGCCAAGTGAAGTGATCACCATTTGTCATGCAACGGGGGAGGAGTTTGGGGATCACCTGGGTGCGAAGGTTACATTGCTCTGTTGTTAGACTTGTGAGTTGAGTTCTAATCGTAAACCGATTCTCTGGGCAAGCTTCTTGCCCTAGCTGTGTATTTAGATCACTAGGATAATTGTACTTTTTGGTAGGCTGAAGGATTTCAGAATATGAACTATTTTGGGTATGTAACTTGTATTTCATTGTCCGGTTGTTGTGTTGTATTCTTATGCTCTTCAAACTGGAATTAAATGTAATTTGATTGTATACCGAGTTCCGTCTGAGTCTGCTACAGTTATTACCGGTAAACCTCCGGAGGAGAGTTTTGGGTGATGCTTGCTACCTCGTTAACTACATTCACTAGTAGTCTGTTCATATAAGACACACACACACCCTTTGCTAGCAAGCTATTCCAAGCTTCAGGTGTAATCACTGAGACTTGGCGACCCGCAGCGGGGCACCTCAGCCGGCTCAATAAGGGTTTTCTGTTTTGCGATTCGGCAAAAAGAGCAAAGTTCAGCCCACTCTTGGGCATTCCTTATCCTTCGCCCCTATTATTCAGTTCAGTCTCCGGAGACATTTCTGCTCGTAGGGGGCGGGCCGACGCTCATAGATTCTCGCACGGCTGTTGCATGCGTATTCCGTGATGACAGATTAGCCCGTACATATTACATACTTAGTGTGGCTCGGAGGGTCCAGGCTAGCTACCTGGCAGGTCCAGAGTTCACGCCCGCGAGGCCCTGGTTGAACTTGCTTAGCTAACACAAACACATGGAGTCAGATTTATAGATGTTAAATATCTACGAGGCAAATAAGATCAATAAGATCATTCTCCACGCTTTCTATCAAGCTATTAATTATCTGTTTAACTCAGAACATTGCCCCAAGGGAAAAGGAAATATCAGGAGATATATCATTTATTAATATATTAATTTCATGTGCATATTAATGGTAATATTATCTTTATTACCTAACTACACACACACGTACACACACACACACGCAAACGTGTAAGCAATACATCTGCAAACGGCTGTGTGCCTGCGCGCCGCTCGTCCACTTGTGACATTTATTGAAATTCACCCGGTGGACACGTGAAAGAAAGGCTGACGCGCGAGGCTCGAAATGTTTTGGCGCTTTCGGTGAACGCGGGACAATTTGACCCGAAGGACACGGGACTTTTACTTTTTCTACTGTTGTACATTTTCCAGATCACTGCTCAGTACATAGCGTTTTATTATTATTATTACTATTGTCATTCTGACCCCAAATAAAGCTTTTTCTGTAAGAACTTTTTTTATTTTTCATCAAATGGTCTGAAAATAATGGGGGTTGTTCAATAATATGCTCTTCATGATTGAAATTAATTTAAAGTAAATGTATTGAATTATGGGTGTTTTATTGAATTCAATAAATTCAAAATTCAAAAAGCCCGCACAGCACAAAGTAGTGCAATGGAGCAAATTATCACACCATACTGCTTTCGAAAACATCTTTGATCTTGGATGTATGATGTGTGGGGTCAAGCAATGGTTTTGACAACAAAAACAACAACAACAAAACAGGTATTTTCTCACAAGTGTTGGGTCATTTCACATTTTAGTCTCAGAAAGACAGGCAGCACAATGAGGAGGCAGAAGCGCTATACTGCACAGAAGGCTTGTGAGCTAATTTTTAATCATGGTGTGGAATGGCTGTAGCAGTGAACAAAGCCAAAATGTCTATCTATCTATCTATATTTACAATAAACGTCTCGTCGTCAGCGTCTTCAGGGTGTCGCGCTGTGACTTTCGGCTACGGTGCCACTATCACTAACCACAGCCGTTGCTAAATGTGAGGAAAGGGCAAGAAAGAAGGAATGAAAGATTAGGGTAAAAAAAGTAGCACAAGCATAGAGATACGCTCGCTCGGACTTGACGCGTCAGTAACCTGGACACGCGCGCACGCACACAAACACACACACACACACACACACACACACACACACAGGTTTCAGAAATACCACCGCCGTATACACGGCGCCGTGGGATGAGCTCCAGGTCCATGTCACAAAGTCTCTCTTTACCGTGAACAAGTAGGGGTTACGGCAGAACTACAGCGCGCTGTTATACGTATGCACACGCCGGTGTACAGGGATTGGCAAAGAGCGGAGGCTCCCCGGGCTCGCGAATCACGTAGTCGAGGCTCCGGGGGCTCCACAGCTTATTTTCTGCAAAACCAAAAAAAGTAGCAGGTTTGGGAAAGCCGCAAACGAGTCGCGCGATCGCTCAGACACACGTGGAGTGGTGCAGGGTGTCTCAGAGCCGGCGTAGAGCGGAGGCTCCCGGGGCTCCGGGATCGCGTAGCCCAGGCTCCTGGGGCTCCGGGATCGCGTAGCCCAGGCTCCCGGGGCTCCAGGATCGCGTAGCCCATGCTCGCAGGGCTCCGGGATCACGTAGCCCAGGCTCGCGGGGCTCCGGGATCGTGTAGCCGAGGCTTTTGGGGCTCTGGGATCGCGCAGCCCAGACTCCCGGGGCTCCGGGATCGCGTAGACACACGCGGAGTGGTGCAGGATCTCTCGGAGCTGGCGTAGAGAGGAGGCTCCCGGGGCTCCGAGATCGCATAGAGTAGAGATACGCCCGGCCGCGCAAAAAAAGTCCCAGTTTCGGAAAAGCCGCAAGCGAGTCGCGCGATCGCTCAGACACACGCGGAGTGGTGCAGGATCTCTCGGAGCTGGCGTAGAGAGGAGGCTCCCGGGGCTCCGGGATCGCGTAGAGTAGAGATACGCTCGGCCGCGCCATGTAACCTCGGCACATTTTGCGCAAAAGAAAAAAAAGTCCCGGGTTCAGAAAAGCAGCAGACGATTCGCCTGCTTGCTCAGAGCTGGCGTAGAGCGGAGGCTCCCGGGGCTTGTGGTTCGCGTAGCCGAGGCTCCCGCGGGGTCCCCGAGTTCGCGCGGACGTAAACCTTGACACGTTTTTGCTTCCCAGCATAGTCCCACACATTTGGACGTAGACCCATTTGCGCTCGGTCGACCCAAAGTCCTTTGTTCAGACGACCTCTCTGCGCTCGGACGGCCCGGATTCCTTCGTTCGGACAAAACGCCCGCGTTCGGACACCCCCTCTGCGCTCGCCCCACCCGGAATCCTTCGTTCGGACAAAACGCCCGCGTTCGGGCACCGCCTCTACGCTCCGAGTTTGCGTAGCCAAGGCTACCGCAGGGGCGTCTCAGAGTTGGCGTAGCGAAGGCTCCCGCGGCTTCGAGCTCGCGTAGAGATACGCTTGGCCATGTCGTAACCTCAGCGCACATTTTGTACACGCACACACACACACGACTTTGACACGCTGGCGTGCCCCGGCCTAAGTAGGTAAGAAGCTCGCTCCGGTTCGCGTAGGACAAACCCGGGGTCTATCCCGGCCGCCAGGATCAGCGACGAGGCCGAGCTGCGCGCCTATGTGGGCCTTCTGATCTTGGCCGGCGTGTACAGGTCCCGGAGCGAGGCCGCGGCGAGTCTATGGGACGCCGAGAGCGGCAGGGCAGTTTTCCACGGCACAATACCGCTCAAAGTCTTTCACGCATACTCGAGACTACTGCGTTTCGACGACCACGAGACACGAGCCACGAGACGCGGCGCCGACAAACTCGCCGCCATAACAGCGGTCTGGTACATGTGGGGCCGAGCGGCTGCCGCGCCTCTACAACCCGGGGCCCGAGGTGACGGTGGACGAGCAACTGGTTCCGTTCAGAGGTGTGCGTGTGTTACATTACATCTATTACGTGCATCTATTACATCTATGTCTAGTCGTAGAATGAACCTCATGTGATACACTGTTGCCCTGCCCTGTGTGTGTGTGCGTGTGTGTGCGCGCAATTACAAATGATGATGTGTGAGCTCGTCTGCCCCGTGTGTGTCCGCCGCAGGTCGCTGTCCTTTCCGGCAGTACATGACCGGCAAGCCGGCCAAGTACGGCATCAATACATGGGTGGCCTGCGACGCCAGATCCAGCAAGAGGAAGAGGTGTCAGATTTGTCCGCCCAAGAAGGACTGAAAAGCACACAGTGTGCCGCGGGTGTAGGCGCTCGCCTACTGCCCCACGTGTGCCCATCCGGGGTTCGGCAAACGCTACTGACCGGCTTCGTCTCATGCGCGCGCAAGCATGCATGCACGCACGCACACACACACGCACACACATGTAGTGGGAAATTATTGTTTATCGGACCAAATAATGACTCATTCAACAGCTGGCTTCCCATCACACCTCATCTAACAAAGGATTTCCTGGGATGTATGAAGATTCATGGAAAGGGGGTAATCCCCACTGGAGCACGGCAGACATGCCTAGGGATGATGCCCTACAGATCAATGTTTGTCACAAAATTAAGCATGTACATATGTGATTCTGGTTTTGATCCACCCATAAAGGGAGTTTAGTATCATTACATGTAAAAGGTTGTACAGGTCTTATGTTTTTCTACACAGGATTATGAGTAGAGACACATGCCATTTTACAGGTTACTGGTTTCTCCATGGGGTTACTAGGAGAAGACAAATGCTAGCTTCCCCCTCTGGGAGATATTTAAATGTTATAACACTGTTCTATTTGTTCTACTAAGGCTAGCGCCAGCAAGACTGTGCGTAATTTAATTATGTATGTGGGGGTGCCAAGCCTGTTTGTTCTAACCCTGGCCAAGTGAAGTGATCACCATTTGTCATGCAACGGGGGAGGAGTTTGGGGATCACCTGGGTGCGAAGGTTAAATTGCTCTGTTGTTAGACTTGTGAGTTGAGTTCTAATCGTAAACCGATTCTCTGGGCAAGCTTCTTGCCCTAGCTGTGTATTTAGATCACTAGGATAATTGTACTTTTTGGTAGGCTGAAGGATTTCAGAATATGAACTATTTTGGGTATGTAACTTGTATTTCATTGTCCTGTTGTTGTGTTGTATTCTTATGCTCTTCAAACTGGAATTAAATGTAATTTGATTGTATACCGAGTTCCGTCTGAGTCTGCTACAGTTATTACCGGTAAACCTCCGGAGGAGAGTTTCGGGTGATGCTTGCTACCTCGTTAACTGCATTCACTAGTAGTCTGTTCATATAAGACACACACACACCCTTTGCTAGCAAGCTATTCCAAGCTTCAGGTGTAATCACTGAGACTTGGCGACCCGCAGCGGGGCACCTCAGCCGGCTCAATAAGGGTTTTCTGTTTTGCGATTCGGCAAAAAGAGCAAAGTTCAGCCCACTCTTGGGCATTCCTTATCCTTCGCCCCTATTATTCAGTTCAGTCTCCGGAGACATTTCTGCTCGTAGGGGGCGGGCCGACGCTCATAGATTCTCGCACGGCTGTTGCATGCGTATTCCGTGATGACAGATTAGCCCGTACATATTACATACTTAGTGTGGCTCGGAGGGTCCAGGCTAGCTACCTGGCAGGTCCAGAGTTCACGCCCGCGAGGCCCTGGTTGAACTTGCTTAGCTAACACAAACACATGGAGTCAGATTTATAGATGTTAAATATCTACGAGGCAAATAAGATCAATAAGATCATTCTCCACGCTTTCTATCAAGCTATTAATTATCTGTTTAACTCAGAACATTGCCCCAAGGGAAAAGGAAATATCAGGAGATATATCATTTATTAATATATTAATTTCATGTGCATATTAATGGTAAAATTATCTTTATTACCTAACTACACACACACGTACACACACACACACGCAAACGTGTAAGCAATACATCTGCAAACGGCTGTGTGCCTGCGCGCCGCTCGTCCACTTGTGACATTTATTGAAATTCACCCGGTGGACACGTGAAAGAAAGGCTGACGCGCGAGGCTCGAAACGTTTTGGCGCTTTCGGTGAACGCGGGACAATTTGACCCGAAGGACACGGGACTTTTACTTTTTCTACTGTTGTACATTTTCCAGATCACTGCTCAGTACATAGCGTTTTATTATTATTATTACTATTGTCATTCTGACCCCAAATAAAGCTTTTTCTGTAAGAATTTTTTTTATTTTTCATCAAATGGTCTGAAAATAATGGGGGTTGTTCAATAATATGCTCTTCATGATTGAAATTAATTTAAAGTAAATGTATTGAATTATGGGTGTTTTATTGAATTCAATAAATTCAAAATTCAAAAAGCCCGCACAGCACAAAGTAGTGCAATGGAGCAAATTATCACACCATACTGCTTTCGAAAACATCTTTGATCTTGGATGTATGATGTGTGGGGTCAAGCAATGGTTTTGACAACAAAAACAACAACAACAAAACAGGTATTTTCTCACAGGTGTTGGGTCATTTCACATTTTAGTCTCAGAAAGACAGGCAGCACAATGAGGAGGCAGAAGCGCTATACTGCACAGAAGGCTTGTGAGCTAATTTTTAATCATGGTGTGGAAAAGAATGACCAGGAGGACAATGCTGAACATAATGAGGAGGAAGAATCAACTGATAATCAGGATTCAGGGCCAAAAGATGAGGAAAATAATGATGAGGTCATAGATCCAACATACAGACCACATGCTAGTTCTTCCTCTGAAGAAGCCCCCACATCAACCGCTGCAGAAATGGAAACAGGGAAGAAAATTGATAAACATGATGATGAGGTAGAATTTGAATCTGAATCGGAACTGGAAGTGTCAGAAGTGGAGGGCTGCACTTATTATGATGAAGAGGAAGAATCAACTGATAAATTTGAATCTGAAGCTGAAATGAAAGAAGTGTCAGAAGTGGAGGACTACACTTATTATGATGAAGAGGAAGAGTCAACTGATGAGGAGGAATCTTAGGAGAAGACCCAGCTGAGATAGAATATTTCCAGTCAAAGGATGAAACATTGATCTGGGCTTCCATCCCTCCCAGTGACGGACAACACATGTTGACAGCAGAGAGAGCAGAGAGACACACGCCACCATGGTCCAACTGCATATGCAAAGTCTCTTATTGATGACATCAAGTCCACTTTTGAACTGTTTCTGCCCAAGCCAATTGAAGAGGTGGTGCTTAACATGACAAACAAAGAGGGGTGACTAAGAGGGGTGTGTATGGCAGTGGAGAAAGATGGATCGAATAGACCTGCAGGCATATCTGGGTATGTTGATTCTCGCTGGCGTGTACCGAGACAGTAAAGAAGCTACAACTAGTTTATGGCATGCAGAATCTGGTAGGGCAATTTTCCGTACTACCATGACACTCAAGATGTTTAATGAAATCTCAAGTAAAAAAAAAATCAAGTACAACAGGAGGAGGCTCTTCATGGAGGACTTGGGCGACAACTGGTGACACCTCACATCAAACGACGCAAGGTCAGCATTAAGCTACATTTCTGTTGCTCTTCCATCTGTAGTGACCTTGCAATTTTTAACTATTATTTTTTGCACTGTGATGTGTTATAATAAAGTTTGACTTTACAGGTTACTCCTTGCACGTCAGCCGCTGCCAGATTGGTTATGGAGATCCAGCAGTTCAGCTCCAGTTCTACCTCTGCAGTAGCTCCCCCTCGCTCAGTTCCCCCTCGCACAGCTGCCCCTCCTGGTCCCTCATCCAAAAGGAGTACGTGCAAATTCTGCCCTCGCCAGAGTGATCTCAAAACATCAAAAATGTGCCAAAAATGCAATGTATACATCTGCCAAATCTATAATATTTACTACTTCTACTGTTGTACATTTTCCAGATCACTGCTCAGTACATAGCGTTTTATTATTATTATTACTATTGTCAATATTATTTTAAAAATTCTTTATATTGTTGGAATTCTTTTTTTAAGCGCACTGCATAGATGCGCCGTGCCATGTCAAAAGAATTTCTCTGCATAGAATGATGTATATTATTCGATGCATATGATAAATAAACAACTTTGACTTTGACTTTGACAAAAGATCACGCAATTACTACCTTTCTTGCATGCAACTGAGGGCACATTCAGACTGTTTTTATTCTGAAAAGTTCGTTTTCAAAAGCTAAATGTTTTGGAAATTAAAGGGGAACTATGCAGTTTATTTAGCTTAATTTACCTTAACTGAACAGCTTCAGAGTCAATGGAATGGTTGTATGACTTCTTTCGAGTTGATTTTTGGTCGTATCGCTCCCCCCTAGCGTCTGTGAGCTGAAAAACCACCCTTGCAACTTTGAGCCGGTGATCGCCGGCCTCAGCCTCAGAAAGTTATCGCGTGATATCAGGTCTCGCGTTATAACGAAAAGCTTTACGGCACCACTGCGCAGTGCACACACACAGGCTTCGGCTAGCTATAAGAACAAGGTATAGATGGATTTTTCAAACTATCGTCATGGCTTATCCTGCAAAAAAGAAGCAGAAAGTTTGGAAAGCATTGACGGAGGAACAGAGAGAGAGGAAAATGAAAACTGACCGAGTGAGGAATCAGAAAAAAGTAAACAAAGGAGCTGGGTTGTCAGAATGGCGAGAACTGAGACAAACAGAAGGCTGCAAATCCGATGCTGACCTGGCGTTCTTGCTGTTGCACTTGTAAGTATCTGGGATAAACTCAGTTTATTGTTTGTATTTTTTGTTATTTAGACATCAGGATGTTTGCTATTGTCTGCAAAGGTTTTTTATTATTGTTGCTTTCTGTTATGGGCTTACCAGCTAGCCGAGATGTTACCAAACATGTTGTTCTCTGTACAGTCAGTAGTTGTTTAGCTGTTTTTTTGTCGGTTCTATGTGTAGTTCGCCAAGCAACAGAGACTAAATTCCGAAAATCCAGCTTTGTTTATTTAGCTAGCTTATCAGATTGCCCTGTCTGCCTCAGAATTTGTGAATATCGCATGTTACCTGTCCTTGCTATAATGCAGGAACCGGTACGAGAGCTGCTAGCTCGTCATACAACTTTGTTGATGGATTTTCCCACATACACAAACGGAACTGTTAGAAAATGCTTTTCATTACAGCTTCACCCATGCAACTCCCTCTGTCATAGTTTGACCGTGTGTAGAAATTATGTTCCCAAATACGTTGTTCTCTGTACAGTCAGTAGTTGTTTAGCTGTTTTTCTGTCGGTTGTATGTGTAGTTCGCCAAGCAACAGAGACTACATTCCGAAAATCCATCTTT
>JACXGM010005180.1:17878-35855 GCA_016801145.1 Umbra pygmaea
GAGTTGCATGGGTGAAGCTGTAATGAAAAGCATTTTCTAACAGTTCCGTTTGTGTATATGTGGGAAAATCCATCAACAAAGTTGTATGACGAGCTAGCAGCTCTCGTGCCGGTTCCTGCATTAAAGCAAGGACAGGTAACATGCGATATTCACTAATTCTGAGGCAGACAGGGCAATCTGATAAGCTAGCTAAATAAACAAAGATGGATTTTCGGAATGTAGTCTCTGTTGCTTGGCGAACTACACATACAACCGACAGAAAAACAGCTAAACAACTACTGACTGTACAGAGAACAACGTATTTGGGAACATAATTTCTACACACGGTCAAACTATGACAGAGGGAGTTGCATGGGTGAAGCTGTAATGAAAAGCATTTTCTAACAGTTCCGTTTGTGTATGTGGGAAAATCCATCAACAAAGTTGTATGACGAGCTAGCAGCTCTCGTACCGGTTCCTGCATTATAGCAAGGACAGGTAACATGCGATATTCACAAATTCTGAGGCAGACAGGGCAATCTGATAAGCTAGCTAAATAAACAAAGCTGGATTTTCGGAATTTAGTCTCTGTTGCTTGGCGAACTACACATAGAACCGACAAAAAAACAGCTAAACAACTACTGACTGTACAGAGAACAACATGTTTGGTAACATCTCGGCTAGCTGGTAAGCCCATAACAGAAAGCAACAATAATAAAAAACCTTTGCAGACAATAGCAAACATCCTGATGTCTAAATAACAAAAAATACAAACAATAAACTGAGTTTATCCCAGATACTTACAAGTGCAACAGCAAGAACGCCAGGTCAGCATCGGATTTGCAGCCTTCTGTTTGTCTCAGTTCTCGCCATTCTGACAACCCAGCTCCTTTGTTTACTTTTTTCTGATTCCTCACTCGGTCAGTTTTCATTTTCCTCTCTCTCTGTTCCTCCGTCAATGCTTTCCAAACTTTCTGCTTCTTTTTTGCAGGATAAGCCATGACGATAGTTTGAAAAATCCATCTATACCTTGTTCTTATAGCTAGCCGAAGCCTGTGTGTGTGCACTGCGCAGTGGTGCCGTAAAGCTTTTCGTTATAACGCGAGACCTGATATCACGCGATAACTTTCTGAGGCTGAGGCCGGCGATCACCGGCTCAAAGTTGCAAGGGTGGTTTTTCAGCTCACAGACGCTAGGGGGGAGCGATACGACCAAAAATCAACTCGAAAGAAGTCATACAACCATTCCATTGACTCTGAAGCTGTTCAGTTAAGGTAAATTAAGCTAAATAAACTGCATAGTTCCCCTTTAATTTCCAAAACATTTAGCTTTTGAAAACGAACTTTTCAGAATAAAAACAGTCTGAATGTGCCCTCAGTTGCATGCAAGAAAGGTAGTAATTGCGTGATCTTTTGTCAAAGTCAAAGTCAAAGTTGTTTATTTATCATATGCATCGAATAATATACATCATTCTATGCAGAGAAATTCTTTTGACATGGCACGGCGCATCTATGCAGTGCGCTTAAAAAAAGAATTCCAACAATATAAAGAATTTTTAAAATAATATTGACAATAGTAATAATAATAATAAAACGCTATGTACTGAGCAGTGATCTGGAAAATGTACAACAGTAGAAGTAGTAAATATTATAGATTTGGCAGATGTATACATTGCATTTTTGGCACATTTTTGATGTTTTGAGATCACTCTGGCGAGGGCAGAATTTGCACGTACTCCTTTTGGATGAGGGACCAGGAGGGGCAGCTGTGCGAGGGGGAACTGAGCGAGGGGGAGCTACTGCAGAGGTAGAACTGGAGCTGAACTGCTGGATCTCCATAACCAATCTGGCAGCGGCTGACGTGCAAGGAGTAACCTGTAAAGTCAAACTTTATTATAACACATCACAGTGCAAAAAATAATAGTTAAAAATTGCAAGGTCACTACAGATGGAAGAGCAACAGAAATGTAGCTTAATGCTGACCTTGCGTCGTTTGATGTGAGGTGTCACCAGTTGTCGCCCAAGTCCTCCATGAAGAGCCTCCTCCTGTTGTACTTGATTTTTTTTTTACTTGAGATTTCATTAAACATCTTGAGTGTCATGGTAGTACGGAAAATTGCCCTACCAGATTCTGCATGCCATAAACTAGTTGTAGCTTCTTTACTGTCTCGGTACACGCCAGCGAGAATCAACATACCCAGATATGCCTGCAGGTCTATTCGATCCATCTTTCTCCACTGCCATACACACCCCTCTTAGTCACCCCTCTTTGTTTGTCATGTTAAGCACCACCTCTTCAATTGGCTTGGGCAGAAACAGTTCAAAAGTGGACTTGATGTCATCAATAAGAGACTTTGCATATGCAGTTGGACCATGGTGGCGTGTGTCTCTCTGCTCTCTCTGCTGTCAACATGTGTTGTCCGTCACTGGGAGGGATGGAAGCCCAGATCAATGTTTCATCCTTTGACTGGAAATATTCTATCTCAGCTGGGTCTTCTCCTAAGATTCCTCCTCATCAGTTGACTCTTCCTCTTCATCATAATAAGTGTAGTCCTCCACTTCTGACACTTCTTTCATTTCAGCTTCAGATTCAAATTTATCAGTTGATTCTTCCTCTTCATCATAATAAGTGCAGCCCTCCACTTCTGACACTTCCAGTTCCGATTCAGATTCAAATTCTACCTCATCATCATGTTTATCAATTTTCTTCCCTGTTTCCATTTCTGCAGCGGTTGATGTGGGGGCTTCTTCAGAGGAAGAACTAGCATGTGGTCTGTATGTTGGATCTATGACCTCATCATTATTTTCCTCATCTTTTGGCCCTGAATCCTGATTATCAGTTGATTCTTCCTCCTCATTATGTTCAGCATTGTCCTCCTGGTCATTCTTTTCCACACCATGATTAAAAATTAGCTCACAAGCCTTCTGTGCAGTATAGCGCTTCTGCCTCCTCATTGTGCTGCCTGTCTTTCTGAGACTAAAATGTGAAATGACCCAACACCTGTGAGAAAATACCTGTTTTGTTGTTGTTGTTTTTGTTGTCAAAACCATTGCTTGACCCCACACATCATACATCCAAGATCAAAGATGTTTTCGAAAGCAGTATGGTGTGATAATTTGCTCCATTGCACTACTTTGTGCTGTGCGGGCTTTTTGAATTTTGAATTTATTGAATTCAATAAAACACCCATAATTCAATACATTTACTTTAAATTAATTTCAATCATGAAGAGCATATTATTGAACAACCCCCATTATTTTCAGACCATTTGATGAAAAATAAAAAAAATTCTTACAGAAAAAGCTTTATTTGGGGTCAGAATGACAATAGTAATAATAATAATAAAACGCTATGTACTGAGCAGTGATCTGGAAAATGTACAACAGTAGAAAAAGTAAAAGTCCCGTGTCCTTCGGGTCAAATTGTCCCGCGTTCACCGAAAGCGCCAAAACGTTTCGAGCCTCGCGCGTCAGCCTTTCTTTCACGTGTCCACCGGGTGAATTTCAATAAATGTCACAAGTGGACGAGCGGCGCGCAGGCACACAGCCGTTTGCAGATGTATTGCTTACACGTTTGCGTGTGTGTGTGTGTACGTGTGTGTGTAGTTAGGTAATAAAGATAATTTTACCATTAATATGCACATGAAATTAATATATTAATAAATGATATATCTCCTGATATTTCCTTTTCCCTTGGGGCAATGTTCTGAGTTAAACAGATAATTAATAGCTTGATAGAAAGCGTGGAGAATGATCTTATTGATCTTATTTGCCTCGTAGATATTTAACATCTATAAATCTGACTCCATGTGTTTGTGTTAGCTAAGCAAGTTCAACCAGGGCCTCGCGGGCGTGAACTCTGGACCTGCCAGGTAGCTAGCCTGGACCCTCCGAGCCACACTAAGTATGTAATATGTACGGGCTAATCTGTCATCACGGAATACGCATGCAACAGCCGTGCGAGAATCTATGAGCGTCGGCCCGCCCCCTACGAGCAGAAATGTCTCCGGAGACTGAACTGAATAATAGGGGCGAAGGATAAGGAATGCCCAAGAGTGGGCTGAACTTTGCTCTTTTTGCCGAATCGCAAAACAGAAAACCCTTATTGAGCCGGCTGAGGTGCCCCGCTGCGGGTCGCCAAGTCTCAGTGATTACACCTGAAGCTTGGAATAGCTTGCTAGCAAAGGGTGTGTGTGTGTCTTATATGAACAGACTACTAGTGAATGCAGTTAACGAGGTAGCAAGCATCACCCGAAACTCTCCTCCGGAGGTTTACCGGTAATAACTGTAGCAGACTCAGACGGAACTCGGTATACAATCAAATTACATTTAATTCCAGTTTGAAGAGCATAAGAATACAACACAACAACAGGACAATGAAATACAAGTTACATACCCAAAATAGTTCATATTCTGAAATCCTTCAGCCTACCAAAAAGTACAATTATCCTAGTGATCTAAATACACAGCTAGGGCAAGAAGCTTGCCCAGAGAATCGGTTTACGATTAGAACTCAACTCACAAGTCTAACAACAGAGCAATTTAACCTTCGCACCCAGGTGATCCCCAAACTCCTCCCCCGTTGCATGACAAATGGTGATCACTTCACTTGGCCAGGGTTAGAACAAACAGGCTTGGCACCCCCACATACATAATTAAATTACGCACAGTCTTGCTGGCGCTAGCCTTAGTAGAACAAATAGAACAGTGTTATAACATTTAAATATCTCCCAGAGGGGGAAGCTAGCATTTGTCTTCTCCTAGTAACCCCATGGAGAAACCAGTAACCTGTAAAATGGCATGTGTCTCTACTCATAATCCTGTGTAGAAAAACATAAGACCTGTACAACCTTTTACATGTAATGATACTAAACTCCCTTTATGGGTGGATCAAAACCAGAATCACATATGTACATGCTTAATTTTGTGACAAACATTGATCTGTAGGGCATCATCCCTAGGCATGTCTGCCGTGCTCCAGTGGGGATTACCCCCTTTCCATGAATCTTCATACATCCCAGGAAATCCTTTGTTAGATGAGGTGTGATGGGAAGCCAGCTGTTGAATGAGTCATTATTTGGTCCGATAAACAATAATTTCCCACTACATGTGTGTGCGTGTGTGTGTGCGTGCGTGCATGCATGCTTGCGCGCGCATGAGACGAAGCCGGTCAGTAGCGTTTGCCGAACCCCGGATGGGCACACGTGGGGCAGTAGGCGAGCGCCTACACCCGCGGCACACTGTGTGCTTTTCAGTCCTTCTTGGGCGGACAAATCTGACACCTCTTCCTCTTGCTGGATCTGGCGTCGCAGGCCACCCATGTATTGATGCCGTACTTGGCCGGCTTGCCGGTCATGTACTGCCGGAAAGGACAGCGACCTGCGGCGGACACACACGGGGCAGACGAGCTCACACATCATCATTTGTAATTGCGCGCACACACACGCACACACACACAGGGCAGGGCAACAGTGTATCACATGAGGTTCATTCTACGACTAGACATAGATGTAATAGATGCACGTAATAGATGTAATGTAACACACGCACACCTCTGAACGGAACCAGTTGCTCGTCCACCGTCACCTCGGGCCCCGGGTTGTAGAGGCGCGGCAGCCGCTCGGCCCCACATGTACCAGACCGCTGTTATGGCGGCGAGTTTGTCGGCGCCGCGTCTCGTGGCTCGTGTCTCGTGGTCGTCGAAACGCAGTAGTCTCGAGTATGCGTGAAAGACTTTGAGCGGTATTGTGCCGTGGAAAACTGCCCTGCCGCTCTCGGCGTCCCATAGACTCGCCGCGGCCTCGCTCCGGGACCTGTACACGCCGGCCAAGATCAGAAGGCCCACATAGGCGCGCAGCTCGGCCTCGTCGCTGATCCTGGCGGCCGGGATAGACCCCGGGTTTGTCCTACGCGAACCGGAGCGAGCTTCTTACCTACTTAGGCCGGGGCACGCCAGCGTGTCAAAGTCGTGTGTGTGTGTGCGTGTACAAAATGTGCGCTGAGGTTACGACATGGCCAAGCGTATCTCTACGCGAGCTCGAAGCCGCGGGAGCCTTCGCTACGCCAACTCTGAGACGCCCCTGCGGTAGCCTTGGCTACGCAAACTCGGAGCGTAGAGGCGGTGCCCGAACGCGGGCGTTTTGTCCGAACGAAGGATTCCGGGTGGGGCGAGCGCAGAGGGGGTGTCCGAACGCGGGCGTTTTGTCCGAACGAAGGAATCCGGGCCGTCCGAGCGCAGAGAGGTCGTCTGAACAAAGGACTTTGGGTCGACCGAGCGCAAATGGGTCTACGTCCAAATGTGTGGGACTATGCTGGGAAGCAAAAACGTGTCAAGGTTTACGTCCGCGCGAACTCGGGGACCCCGCGGGAGCCTCGGCTACGCGAACCACAAGCCCCGGGAGCCTCCGCTCTACGCCAGCTCTGAGCAAGCAGGCGAATCGTCTGCTGCTTTTCTGAACCCGGGACTTTTTTTTCTTTTGCGCAAAATGTGCCGAGGTTACATGGCGCGGCCGAGCGTATCTCTACTCTACGCGATCCCGGAGCCCCGGGAGCCTCCTCTCTACGCCAGCTCCGAGAGATCCTGCACCACTCCGCGTGTGTCTGAGCGATCGCGCGACTCGCTTGCGGCTTTTCCGAAACTGGGACTTTTTTTGCGCGGCCGGGCGTATCTCTACTCTATGCGATCTCGGAGCCCCGGGAGCCTCCTCTCTACGCCAGCTCCGAGAGATCCTGCACCACTCCGCGTGTGTCTACGCGATCCCGGAGCCCCGGGAGTCTGGGCTGCGCGATCCCAGAGCCCCAAAAGCCTCGGCTACACGATCCCGGAGCCCCGCGAGCCTGGGCTACGTGATCCCGGAGCCCTGCGAGCATGGGCTACGCGATCCTGGAGCCCCGGGAGCCTGGGCTACGCGATCCCGGAGCCCCAGGAGCCTGGGCTACGCGATCCCGGAGCCCCGGGAGCCTCCGCTCTACGCCGGCTCTGAGACACCCTGCACCACTCCACGTGTGTCTGAGCGATCGCGCGACTCGTTTGCGGCTTTCCCAAACCTGCTACTTTTTTTGGTTTTGCAGAAAATAAGCTGTGGAGCCCCCGGAGCCTCGACTACGTGATTCGCGAGCCCGGGGAGCCTCCGCTCTTTGCCAATCCCTGTACACCGGCGTGTGCATACGTATAACAGCGCGCTGTAGTTCTGCCGTAACCCCTACTTGTTCACGGTAAAGAGAGACTTTGTGACATGGACCTGGAGCTCATCCCACGGCGCCGTGTATACGGCGGTGGTATTTCTGAAACCTGTGTGTGTGTGTGTGTGTGTGTGTGTGTGTGTGTTTGTGTGCGTGCGCGCGTGTCCAGGTTACTGACGCGTCAAGTCCGAGCGAGCGTATCTCTATGCTTGTGCTACTTTTTTTACCCTAATCTTTCATTCCTTCTTTCTTGCCCTTTCCTCACATTTAGCAACGGCTGTGGTTAGTGATAGTGGCACCGTAGCCGAAAGTCACAGCGCGACACCCTGAAGACGCTGACGACGAGACGTTTATTGTAAATATAGATAGATAGATAGACATTTTGGCTTTGTTCACTGCTACAGCCATTCCACACCATGATTAAAAATTAGCTCACAAGCCTTCTGTGCAGTATAGCGCTTCTGCCTCCTCATTGTGCTGCCTGTCTTTCTGAGACTAAAATGTGAAATGACCCAACACTTGTGAGAAAATACCTGTTTTGTTGTTGTTGTTTTTGTTGTCAAAACCATTGCTTGACCCCACACATCATACATCCAAGATCAAAGATGTTTTCGAAAGCAGTATGGTGTGATAATTTGCTCCATTGCACTACTTTGTGCTGTGCGGGCTTTTTGAATTTTGAATTTATTGAATTCAATAAAACACCCATAATTCAATACATTTACTTTAAATTAATTTCAATCATGAAGAGCATATTATTGAACAACCCCCATTATTTTCAGACCATTTGATGAAAAATAAAAAAAGTTCTTACAGAAAAAGCTTTATTTGGGGTCAGAATGACAATAGTAATAATAATAATAAAACGCTATGTACTGAGCAGTGATCTGGAAAATGTACAACAGTAGAAAAAGTAAAAGTCCCGTGTCCTTCGGGTCAAATTGTCCCGCGTTCACCGAAAGCGCCAAAACATTTCGAGCCTCGCGCGTCAGCCTTTCTTTCACGTGTCCACCGGGTGAATTTCAATAAATGTCACAAGTGGACGAGCGGCGCGCAGGCACACAGCCGTTTGCAGATGTATTGCTTACACGTTTGCGTGTGTGTGTGTGTACGTGTGTGTGTAGTTAGGTAATAAAGATAATATTACCATTAATATGCACATGAAATTAATATATTAATAAATGATATATCTCCTGATATTTCCTTTTCCCTTGGGGCAATGTTCTGAGTTAAACAGATAATTAATAGCTTGATAGAAAGCGTGGAGAATGATCTTATTGATCTTATTTGCCTCGTAGATATTTAACATCTATAAATCTGACTCCATGTGTTTGTGTTAGCTAAGCAAGTTCAACCAGGGCCTCGCGGGCGTGAACTCTGGACCTGCCAGGTAGCTAGCCTGGACCCTCCGAGCCACACTAAGTATGTAATATGTACGGGCTAATCTGTCATCACGGAATACGCATGCAACAGCCGTGCGAGAATCTATGAGCGTCGGCCCGCCCCCTACGAGCAGAAATGTCTCCGGAGACTGAACTGAATAATAGGGGCGAAGGATAAGGAATGCCCAAGAGTGGGCTGAACTTTGCTCTTTTTGCCGAATCGCAAAACAGAAAACCCTTATTGAGCCGGCTGAGGTGCCCCGCTGCGGGTCGCCAAGTCTCAGTGATTACACCTGAAGCTTGGAATAGCTTGCTAGCAAAGGGTGTGTGTGTGTCTTATATGAACAGACTACTAGTGAATGTAGTTAACGAGGTAGCAAGCATCACCCAAAACTCTCCTCCGGAGGTTTACCGGTAATAACTGTAGCAGACTCAGACGGAACTCGGTATACAATCAAATTACATTTAATTCCAGTTTGAAGAGCATAAGAATACAACACAACAACCGGACAATGAAATACAAGTTACATACCCAAAATAGTTCATATTCTGAAATCCTTCAGCCTACCAAAAAGTACAATTATCCTAGTGATCTAAATACACAGCTAGGGCAAGAAGCTTGCCCAGAGAATCGGTTTACGATTAGAACTCAACTCACAAGTCTAACAACAGAGCAATGTAACCTTCGCACCCAGGTGATCCCCAAACTCCTCCCCCGTTGCATGACAAATGGTGATCACTTCACTTGGCCAGGGTTAGAACAAACAGGCTTGGCACCCCCACATACATAATTAAATTACGCACAGTCTTGCTGGCGCTAGCCTTAGTAGAACAAATAGAACAGTGTTATAACATTTAAATATCTCCCAGAGGGGGAAGCTAGCATTTGTCTTCTCCTAGTAACCCCATGGAGAAACCAGTAACCTGTAAAATGGCATGTGTCTCTACTCATAATCCTGTGGAGAAAAACATAAGACCTGTACAACCTTTTACATGTAATAATACTAAACTCCCTTTATGGGTGGATCAAAACCAGAATCACATATGTACATGCTTAATTTTGTGACAAACATTGATCTGTAGGGCATCATCCCTAGGCATGTCTGCCGTGCTCCAGTGGGGATTACCCCCTTTCCATGAATCTTCATACATCCCAGGAAATCCTTTGTTAGATGAGGTGTGATGGGAAGCCAGCTGTTGAATGAGTCATTATTTGGTCCGATAAACAATAATTTCCCACTACATGTGTGTGCGTGTGTGTGTGCGTGCGTGCATGCATGCTTGCGCGCGCATGAGACGAAGCCGGTCAGTAGCATTTGCCGAACCCACGGATGGGCACACGTGGGGCAGTAGGCGAGCGCCTACACCCGCGGCACACTGTGTGCTTTTCAGTCCTTCTTGGGCGGACAAATCTGACACCTCTTCCTCTTGCTGGATCTGGCGTCGCAGGCCACCCATGTATTGATGCCGTACTTGGCCGGCTTGCCGGTCATGTACTGCCGGAAAGGACAGCGACCTGCGGCGGACACACACGGGGCAGACGAGCTCACACATCATCATTTGTAATTGCGCGCACACACACGCACACACACACAGGGCAGGGCAACAGTGTATCACATGAGGTTCATTCTACGACTAGACATAGATGTAATAGATGCACGTAATAGATGTAATGTAACACACGCACACCTCTGAACGGAACCAGTTGCTCGTCCACCGTCACCTCGGGCCCCGGGTTGTAGAGGCGCGGCAGCCGCTCGGCCCCACATGTACCAGACCGCTGTTATGGCGGCGAGTTTGTCTGCGCCGCGTCTCGTGGCTCGTGTCTCGTGGTCGTCGAAACGCAGTAGTCTCGAGTATGCGTGAAAGACTTTGAGCGGTATTGTGCCGTGGAAAACTGCCCTGCCGCTCTCGGCGTCCCATAGACTCGCCGCGGCCTCGCTCCGGGACCTGTACACGCCGGCCAAGATCAGAAGGCCCACATAGGCGCGCAGCTCGGCCTCGTCGCTGATCCTGGCGGCCGGGATAGACCCCGGGTTTGTCCTACGCGAACCGGAGCGAGCCTCTTACCTACTTAGGCCGGGGCACGCCAGCGTGTCAAAGTCGTGTGTGTGTGTGCATGTACAAAATGTGCGCTGAGGTTACGACATGGCCAAGCGTATCTCTACGCGAGCTCGAAGCCGCGGGAGCCTTCGCTACGCCAACTCTGAGACGCCCCTGCGGTAGCCTTGGCTACGCAAACTCGGAGCGTAGAGGCGGTGCCCGAACGCGGGCATTTTGTCCGAACGAAGGATTCCGGGTGGGGCGAGCGCAGAGGGGGTGTCCGAACGCGGGCGTTTTGTCCGAACGAAGGAATCCGGGCCGTCCGAGCGCAGAGAGGTCGTCTGAACAAAGGACTTTGGGTCGACCGAGCGCAAATGGGTCTACGTCCAAATGTGTGGGACTATGCTGGGAAGCACAAAACGTGTCAAGGTTTACGTCCGCCCGAACTCGGGGACCCCGCGGGAGCCTCGGCTACGCGAACCACAAGCCCCGGGAGCCTCCGCTCTACGCCAGCTCTGAGCAAGCAGGCGAATCGTCTGCTGCTTTTCTGAACCCGGGACTTTTTTTTCTTTTGCGCAAAATGTGCCGAGGTTACATGGCGCGGCCGAGCGTATCTCTACTCTACGCGATCCCGGAGCCCCGGGAGCCTCCTCTCTACGCCAGCTCCGAGAGATCCTGCACCACTCCGCGTGTGTCTGAGCGATCGCGCGACTCGCTTGCGGCTTTTCCGAAACTGGGACTTTTTTTGCGCGGCCGGGCGTATCTCTACTCTATGCGATCTCGGAGCCCCGGGAGCCTCCTCTCTACGCCAGCTCCGAGAGATCCTGCACCACTCCGCGTGTGTCTACGCGATCCCGGAGCCACGGGAGTCTGGGCTGCGCGATCCCAGAGCCCCAAAAGCCTCGGCTACACGATCCCGGAGCCCCGCGAGCCTGGGCTACGCGATCCCGGAGCCCTGCGAGCATGGGCTACGCGATCCTGGAGCCCCGGGAGCCTGGGCTACGCGATCCCGGAGCCCCAGGAGCCTGGGCTACACGATCCCGGAGCCCCGGGAGCCTCCGCTCTACGCCGGCTCTGAGACACCCTGCACCACTCCACGTGTGTCTGAGCGATCGCGCGACTCGTTTGCGGCTTTCCCAAACCTGCTACTTTTTTTTGTTTTGCAGAAAATAAGCTGTGGAGCCCCCGGAGCCTCGACTACGTGATTCGCGAGCCCGGGGAGCCTCCGCTCTTTGCCAATCCCTGTACACCGGCGTGTGCATACGTATAACAGCGCGCTGTAGTTCTGCCGTAACCCCTACTTGTTCACGGTAAAGAGAGACTTTGTGACATGGACCTGGAGCTCATCCCACGGCGCCGTGTATACGGCGGTGGTATTTCTGAAACCTGTGTGTGTGTGTGTGTGTGTTTGTGTGCGTGCGCGCGCGCGTGTCCAGGTTACTGACGCGTCACGTCCGAGCGAGCGTATCTCTATGCTTGTGCTACTTTTTTTACCCTAATCTTTCCTTCCTTCTTTCTTGCCCTTTCCTCACATTTAGCAACGGCTGTGGTTAGTGACAGTGGCACCGTAGCCGAAAGTCACAGCGCGACACCCTGAAGACGCTGACGACGAGACGTTTATTGTAAATATAGATAGATAGATAGACATTTTGGCTTTGTTCACTGCTACAGCCATTCCCTTTTTCTCCGCTTTGACCTCTTCTCACTGTGCTCGCCACGCGTACCGGCCTGTGACCCTGCTTGTCCTGACCTAATAAAATGTGCTTCCTCACCGTCACTACCGATGTGTGTCTTTGGTGTCTTTCAGTCTGTGAGTGTGAGAGTGTGCGTGCGCCTCTGCCTCTCTCTGTCACTCTCACTGTCTGTATTCTTCTTCTTCTTCTTCTACTTCTTCTTCTTTTTCTTCTTGTATGGACGCATGTAAGCGGCCGCAGCTAAAACGCAAAACGCAAAACTCACACACTGACACAACACTGACATGACACTCTGACACACGGGTGGCAACTATTTATTGTATACTTGAATATCATCATCATCATCGTGGTTACATCCTTGTCTTTACTCGGTTCTTTACGACGGGGTCCCTCGCCGGCCCGTTCTAGCGCTCATTCCGGCGGCCGGGTCACAATGACCCCCAAGGATGGCGCGAGTGTCGAGGATTTCTCCTGGGTCATTTTGACCCCGGAGGACAGCGGGAGGGTTAAGATAATAAGGAGGCTGTCAATCAAAGTATGTCACGGTGTCATCTTTTCCCATTGGTTGATCGGTATCAGAGTGTGAAGATCGAATATACATGCCTAGATTACTACGTTAGTAGGCTTCATACAGTCTCTTGGCAGAGATTTGAGTCTTAGCTAATCTATGTAGAAATGCTAGCTTTGATTATTGTTTTATTGTTCACTTTTTAGCGTTGAGGGTCTGGCTGAAAGTTTATTGTAGTAATCAGCATCTAACGACACAGAAGTTGACCCTGCAGTGTAGGAATTTGGATGACGTGTGATCATTATCTTAATTTTTCGATATACGATTCTGTTAATGCCGGAGCAGTCGGACGTGCTTCTCGTTGTAGCCTACCCATTTCTTCAAGGAATTGAACTGCAACTGCAATGTTCCGTTGTCGTGAAAACACACGCGCACACACAGAAACTTAGATCACCGGAGCGAGAGAGCAAGCTACTGTAGTTAACGGAGCACAACAGGTGCCACCGAAGCCACAAAAAAACACAACTAAGTCAGTGAGTAGGATTGTCTGTTTGTGACACTGCATCTCTTTTTGGGGTTGGTGAACGAATCCTTTATCCTACAGAATCCTTTATCCTTAATCCTACGTTCACAATCTGTTTCTGTCATAGACCGTACATATGGTTTCTATCTCCCACTCTTGGCTTGCTTGCTATGGCTAAACGATTAAGTCCCGCCCTCTCATTAGTTTAAGGATGTGGAAATACAAAAATAAATAAATACAGAGATAAATGATTGCAGAAATAAATAAATAGGAAAACAATATTGATTAATATATGTATACTTTTATATTTGTATATTTTTAAGTATAAATATTTTTTATTGATGCATATATTATTTTATTCATTTATTTCTTATTTTGGCAGACTTGGTCCTCCATGCTACTTGGAACCAAAAATATTTATTCAAAGGGTGTCCCCACCGGGATAGCCAAGCATCACTTTAGACCTTTTTTGTTTCTAAGGAGATAGAAGACAATGGAACACAGCCTTAACTTGCTTTTCTTACATCTAATGTGACACATGGAGAAATATTTGGTTGTGACTAATTGTCCAGTTTTTTAAATAATGTTCTGTCCACTGCTGTGGATTGTGTTCCAATTTTATTTAAATTCCTAGCAATTAGAAGAATATAATGGAGAATAAGATTTAACCATTTCTAAAAGAAGAAAATGACATGGCAATTCCAGTGAATACCCTGAGTTGTCTGGGGTTGAGATGAAATGGACCTTAACCCTGATCTGTGGGGCGTTTAGTTCGTTGTAACCCTGGCTGTCTGTTGATTCCCTTAGCACAGGTGCAGCCGTGAACAGCAGTGGTGAGAGCCTCCCTTCCCCCTCGGTCAACGACATCTCTTCCATATCTACCGACCAAACCCTGGCCTCTGACACAGACAGCAGTCTGGAGACTTCCGCAGGACCCCTGGGATGTTGCAGGTGACTAGCAGCCTTCCTGCGCAACCCGATGTTCTTCAGAAGGTGAAACGCAATGTTCAACCAACCCACCAAACCACCAAACCTAAAGAGAAGAACAACAATTATCCAAAAAAAAAGGGATGATAATAAACCAATGTTAAAAACACACATGAATGAATGTGAGATTCATGGTTATCAAATCTAAGCTTGCATTTTGAATAACAAAAGGAACCACAAGTATAAGAGTGAAAATGAGATATTTATGAACTTCTTGTTGCTTTGCTTAAAAGGGATCATTGAAAAATGTATAAAGCTTTGACAGGCCTTTCTGTAAAATTTTAATTGACTGGCTGCTGATAATTTGATATTTTGCAAGCGTCTGTGTAGTCAATGTGGCAAGGTGGACCCTTTTCATGCATTACTGTACAGCACTACATAAACTTTAATTTATTTCTCCCTATGTGATGGTTCTGTAATGTTTGAACAACTTTTATTTTTGGTACTGGGGGGTTGTCCCGTGTGGTTGACAGGTTGGTATGTTTGTATTTGATTATTCCTGCAGGGGTTTGTGCTAGTGCTCGACACAGCATAGCACCCCCTTTCTTTTGTAAATATGTAATTCTGTACAGCTGCAAACTAGGCACAGAGACAGACAGAGTGGGACTGATGGCCAGTACTGATAGTTCTTCTATAGTGCACCTTGTCACATGATTTCACTGCCTTGAGCCCTGATCATTCTCCTTATTTTGAACCCTTGCCTGTTAGTCCTGCTGCATGATTACAAAAGCTATATGATAAATTACAACTCTAGATACTTTTGTTTATAATACCTATAATACCTGTAAAGTATTTGAACTTTTAACCGGACTGGTGCAGAAAACCAGGTTTTGATTGCTCTGGTTGATAATGGATATATTCTGTATATAAGTATACCAACGGTGTGTGATCTGCTGCAAGAGAAGCCATGGCAACGTATAGCTGTGCAGGGTTGGTTGAATTCAATTTTGATCCGTCAACTCTGAAACATTTTTGAGAAGAGTTAGAATTTTAGTTGACTTCCTAAATGGAATCAATATAAACCCTAAATTGAATACCAACCCTTTTGCTGAGCTGGAACCTTAAGTTCTTAAGTTCTAGCCATTATGGGTTTTGTGAATTGAAATCCCTTCTTACTTCATCCCTGCACAAATTTACAGGCTATGGACAGTCCCAGCTACAGTCCTGCATGTCATTACTACTGTCATACCCAAAACTCAAATCAGGGAGATGCTCAATCTGTTTCTGTGTCACCAGTGTGGTATGGAGGAGAGAAGGAGGCTGTCAACTTTGTGTCTGAAGCACATAGGCGTTTGAGACGGGGGAGGGGGTAGTTTACCTCATTGTTCCACAATCACATTCAGTTTCATTTACATTGAATGAATACCACTTATTTACTGTAATGCCTTTTTATGTCTAAAGGGAATCTGGTGATATACAGACTACCTATAAACACAGTAATTGTTTTTATCTGAATGTTTATTTATTGTTTATTTATTATTTCATAGACTGAACCTGAATAAATGGGAAGTGCCTTGTTTGGAGGGATGCAGTTTCCTGTACTTAGATATACAGTAAAACAACATTGAAATGAAGATAAAGGTCTGAGCTTAGAGCGAGGCATATGTACCATTTGAAGCAGTGTCTGTGGTAGGTTTGGTTAAGGTTGTAAAATTCCTGGTGACTTTTCCAAAACTACCATGGTTTTACTGCAAATCTGGGTCAGACGATTCCCAGTGGGAAGATACCATTATTGTCTACTCTACTCTGTTGTTACTGGGATTCTGGGGAAACAGAGATGCTTCAGGAAAGTTTCCAGAAACCTCTGACCTGCCCTGTTTCTGTATGGTGTCACTGACTGCACCTCGTCTACAAATCATGCACATTGTCATGACTACCAACCGATGCCCTATACTACTGTATGACCATCACCATGTTATTGATGCATCTTTGAATAACTAAATAATATAGCATTGAAACCTATTGAATTAGTTGTTATCAGATAAAGACTTGTCATAAATGTTCTTCTGACCTATAACTAGCAACTGAGCAGAATACCTCCTAAGTTTTATGGTTTTGTTTTGTATCTGTAAATGTCTTATTTGACCAGTGTCCTTACATTTCAATAAAGGGATAAAATAATCACAGTTTTTCTTAGTTTTGTATATGTAAGCATGAGCCTCATGTTCGTTTACTACCATTAATTGTTAGGCACATTTGCACAAGGCAACATTGATGGTTACAGGTTATAGCAGCAGTGGTTGATGTGTACTTGAGACATGTATAGGCCTTGTTATTAATAAATTAAATTATTTAAGACATGGCTGTAGGTGTGATGCAAACCGGTGCATATGCAACAAGGGATAGTTTTTTCCTTCCATGAAAAATACTGTACATCAGTACTGTATATACAGTAGATTGTCATTATAACCAGTCAAATTGATATTATTTATTAATCGTACACTATATCTATCAGTACACTTCAAATTATATTTGTTACACACTTGTTTCTAATGTTCTAATAAGATTATTTTGTAGTAAGACAAGAAATGCATGTATTTGTTACTGTAAATTGCACTAGATAAGAATGTCTGCTAAATGTAAAATGTTATGTACAGTGCAGATGATTACACTAGATTGAGCTAAGGATACCCTTTTTAAAGAGTAACATTAATAACGAGATAAAATGAGGTTCTGATATATGAGATTTTGGCAGTAGGGAATGATGTTGTTTTTATTAAACTGTTGTTATCTGCTGAAACTGTTATGCAAAAAGATATATGGGTGAAGTAGGCAGTACTTTCATTTCTTTGTGGCCATGAAACATGCCTAATTCTGACAAGTTTTTTTAAACAGCGGTACCTTAATGTAAACTACATTATTTAAGAAGTCAAGATCAATTATAGCTATAATAATATAACTTCTTACCAAAGCTGTTCTCCTGGACACTTTAAATTCATACATTTTCATCATCATTATTAAGGCCAGGCACCAACCTAAAATTTATGATTTTGCATCCATCTGTGTATTTTCAGATTTTGGGATAGTTTGCAGCTTTAAGTTGTATACTTTCATAATATACACAAATAAATGAAAAATGATTTATACAAATAGTAAATTTTTATCATTTTATCACGACTCCGTCAATTGATCTTAGCATACATTTTGTTTTTGTTAGCATGTTTCATGTAGAGATCATCCATCCATTCATCTTCATCCGCTTATCCGGGATCGGGTCGCGGGGGCAGCAGCTCCAGCAGGGGACCACAAACGTCCCTTTCCCGAGCAACATTAACCAGCTCCGACTGGGGGATCCCGAGGCGTTCCCAAGCCAGGTTGGAGATATAATCTCGCCACCTAGTCCTGGGTCCTCCCCTAGGCCTCCTCCCAGCTGGACGTGCCTGGAACACCTCCCTAGGGAGGCTCCCAGGGGGCATCCTTACCAGGTGCCCAAACCACCTCAACTGGCTCCTTTCGACGCAAAGGAGCAGCGGCTCTACACTGAGATCCTCACGGATGACTGAGCTTCTCACCCTATCTCTAAGGGAGATGCCCGCCACCCTCCTGAGGAAACCCATTTCGGCCGCTTGTACCCTGGATCTCGTTATTTCGGTCATGACCCAGCCTTCATGACCATAGGTGAGGGTAGGAACAAAAACTGCCCGGTAGATTGAGAGCTTTGCCTTCTGGCTCAGCTCTCT
>JACXGM010005181.1:0-35772 GCA_016801145.1 Umbra pygmaea
GCAATATACACCAAAACCATTTTTTGAACCAGGCTATAAACATGTTTATTTCAGCTGTAAAGTTGGGCATTTTGCCATAGAGGTCTATTGAAATTGCTCCTTTCTGCAGCCAGCCTCAAGTGGCCATTCGATGAATTGCATTTTTTTTTACTTCCTTGTTGGCTTCATTTGTCAGCCTCGGAGTTTGCCCCTTGGTTTCTACGCATGTTTGATGAATGAGGGCCATTGTGTGCAGATCGGGCACCTGTAAAATTGAATTGCAGATGTATAGTTGGTGAACGTAACCATCACGTGCATGATCTGACTAAATGCTTCCGTGTTGGATAGGCAGTGCAGAAAGAATCAGCAGCTTGGCAACTGATGTGGCCTGATGACTCCTTCCTGTCCCCGTCCTGTGCCCAACCCGCTGCTGTGCTAGATCCCATGTCACTGCGGTTGATCATCACGTATCCACCCGGTGACGCCTGCTTTCATCTTCAGGCGGCTTCAAGTTCTTCCTTCCCAAGACCACCGAACTGTACTGATGCTAGATAAAGACTATGGTCACAGCCCACCCATCATATCTTCATTGCTGGACAATAATTGAACACTGATAAACAAAGTGACCTTATTACAATGGGCTGTGTACCTTCAGATCCCCCACCCGGTACAGCCAGAAGATGACTGGCCACCCCCTTGAGTGTGGCCTCTCTAGGTTTCTTCCCAGGTCCCACCTACTAGGGAGTTTTTCCTAGCCACTGTGCATCACTTGTGTTGCTGCTTTTGGGGGTCTCGGGCCGGGTGTCTGTCAAAGCACTTTGTGACAACTGCTGTTGTAAAAAGGGCATTATGAAATAAATTTGATTGATTGATTGATTGATTGAACCATGTGCGCAACCCTTGTCATCCCACAGATCTGTCCAAGGAGTTGCGGAGCTGCGGACAAGGCAGGATTAGAAAGGGAATTGGTAAGGAATGAAAATGGGGAAATGTTAAAAAAAATTGTTTAACTACAATGATAGCATTTCCAGTTTCCACTGATTTTACCTACATTAGCTATCTGGTAGAATTTGTTTTTATGGTTTTACCATGTACTACTACAAAACCACAATTAAAAAAACCACATGTTGTGAAATATTCCTTTAAAAGACTGATGATAGAAACATGCAATGTAATCCACTGGTTCATGTGGTTTATTTTTAATCATTTAAAAAATAACATCTCAGTCATTAAAATGTATCAAACTTTGACCTACCCTGCAAAGTAATACCTGCCCCTGACCTACCATAAATCATGTAAATTAACACCACTGCTTGAACCTTGAATAGTATTCCAACCATGTCACATAAACAGATGGTTGTGATGACATTAACATTAGTGTGCAGTTCAAGCTATGAAAAACAATCCCTGCTGTGACACGGAGGCTGGAACTAAGTGTCCCGTCACATTTCAAGTGGCTTATTTTCAACTGCATGAGTGCCAGAAGAGACAGCTTTTAAAGTGTTTTCACATTACACACAATGTTTCCCAGATTAACACATTTCGTTTTTGAAATATTACTGTGTCCCTCAGTTATTTGATACATCAAAATTAATCCAAACACCCAATTACTTATATAATTGCAAATTGTCAGGGGTGCCTAAACTTTTGCATATGACTGTATGTAAACCAAACCCCTGGCAGCGCTAACCCAATTTGCTCTACCTCATGCAGAAGGTCCAGGGAAAGTCAGAGAACCCTTAGTCAGGCTTGAACCAGTGACTATCATGACGTAGACTGTCCTGCAATGCAGCGACTTAGCACACTACGTCACGCAGACCCCCCGTGTGTTTCTTTTGAGTGTCAGAAATAGTAAGATGGAAATAATGACACTTATGTCTCCTCAATAGTGTGTGGTATGTGTAGCTGTTTGTTAGGTATTACATTATGAATGTATTTTACTCAATAACATTTTTTTGTCAAGACGCTATTGGAATTTACAGACAGATTTTGACCTTCAATCTGGTTTACATATACAATTGTCTATAAAAACTAATTTTTCAGCATTCTACTTCGAGCCGGATTTAGATGTGCGTATAATTCACACCAGTCATGTTCACACCAGTCAGGTGTGATTTACTGGCATATCGTGGAATCATAAGTCAATCCTATATTTTATGTGGTATGTGACCTATGATATGATGTAACATGCTCCAATTCGAAAGGCCTCACTGTAGAACCCAAGAATATCATACATTTAACAAGCCATGTTGTAGATAACCAGAGCTATATTAACAACATTTTTATATATTATTTTGTATTACTTAAAGTTTCCAAAAATCCCCCAACAGCCAAAGAATACTAGTTTGTCTCCATGTGACAAGCCCACTCATGCCAAGTTTTACATGACCGAGAATGCCACATAAACACATTTTCTACAATGTATTAAAAGTAGCATTAATAGTGAAAAGTCCTAATCAATTTCAAATTGCCAAATGGACAGTCCTTGAAATTTTCCCACTGATTAAAAACTCAGAATTAGCATATGCATACATGTAATTAAAATGTAGTGTCACATTTGAACAACCACCACTTTAGTAAGACTAGTCTCTAACAAAATAAAACTATGTTCCATTCAGAGTGGTTGACCCTAGGATACTAACTGGTGTCATTTAGTGTTGTGGTTTTTGAACTAACCTATCCAATATTATTTTTGTTTTGACACAATCTGTGCTACATTCCGTTATTTTCAACCCCCCACTATTGTACTTTTCCTGTTAACATTCCAGCATTGCATGAGCTTCCTTCTTTTGAAACCAAGAGTTAATGGAGACCTAAAAAGTGTATGGACACCCAAAATCATGTCAACATCACAATCCTTGAGAAAACATATTGTTCCTCAACTGCTGAATTTCTGCCAATGGAGGAAAAGCATACTCTGTTTGCAAAACATCCTTCTACTGACACATATCATTTTGACAGTTTAAGTTTCATTTATATTTATAGTATGAATTATACAAAAACCTTTTGCTTTGAAGATTTTTTGGTTGTTCATTCATCTTTGCATAGATTCAACAAGATGCTGGAAACATTCCTCATATATTTTTTGGTCCATATTGACATTATTGCATCATGCAGTCACTGCAGATTTGTTGGCTGCACATCCATGATGCAAAACTCCCATTTCACCACAGCCGAAGGTGTTTGATTGGCTTAAATTCTGGTGCCTGTGTAGGCCTTTTGAGTACAGTGATCTCAAGTATCATGTTCAAGAAACCAGTTTGAGATGATTTGAGCTTTTAGCTATGGCCCGTTTTTCTGCTGGAAGTAGCCATTAGAAGATGAGTGCACTTTGGTCATAAGGGATGGACATGGTCAGCAACAATACTCAGGTTGCCTGTGTGATTTAAACAATGCTCAATTGGTACCAAGGGGTCCAAAGTGTGCCAGGAAAATAGCAACCCCGGCCAACGGCCCCACACCTCTTGCAGCACCACACCGCCCTTACTTTTCATTCACCCAAATTCAATTACCGTAGTTGAGGTTCTGAAATATCTGAATATTCTAGAACCTTACAAATCTGCTAGGCTAGATAACCTGGAGCTGTTCTTCCTATTACTCTCTGCAGCAATCATTGCAACTCCCATTACTAGCCTGTTTAACTCTTCTATTTTTAGAGACCCCTAAAGACTGGAAAGCATCTGTGGTCATTTGCCTTTTCAAAGGAGGGACACACTCTTGACCCTGTTACTGACCCATATCCATCCTCCCCTATCTTTTTAAAGTCCTCGGATGCCAGGTTAACAAACAAATTACCAATAATTTTGAATCCCACAGCACACTTTCTGCTGAATTTTGGGTTTTCATGAGCTGTATGCCAAAATCATCAGTATTACAACAATAAATGACATGAAATATTTCAGTTGGTGTGCAATGAATCTAAAATATATGAAAGTTTAACTTTTATCATTACATTATGGAAAATAATGAACTTTATCACAATATGCTAATTTGGACCTGTATTTATAGGTACAATATGTAGTTTTCCAAAACAATACCAAAAGACATACTTTGCATATATACCTATATTTGTTAGTTGTGTACTTACATTATCCCAAATGTTTCCACCAACTTTCAAACACAGAGAAATATGTAATTTAAGGCGAGACACGGCAGGCAAAAACATCGATTTTTCATGCAGTGGTCAATTTTGAGTTTTTGTGCTAGTTTACTCCTTCAATATGTGTTCTTGCAAGCTGCTATAGAGAAAACGTTGAAAATATACATTAGGATGTTTATTTTATTACATTTTGTTAACTTGCGGTAGTAAGTTTCTCCCGAATTTACCAAGAAGTTAGCATTCCAACGTGACTTGCTGATTTTCGCCTGTTTATTGAAGTCTGTCTTGCTTGGTACCATTGTAAAGCTCTGAGTCTCCTGCACAACTCTATGCAACCCAAATAAGGGCATCTCCTTTCTATCAGTAATCAACCGCGAATGTCCTAAGGGGGATTTAATACTAATGATGAAATCTCATTGGCTACCTCTGGTTTCTGTTAACGTGATTCGCTTAGACGCATCACGTGCTGTAGTTCAACACTTACGTGTTTAGCTTACCGCGGGACCCTCGAAAATGCCTTTAACACCGCAACTTTCAAGAAAAATAACGCAGCAATTGCTCTTTGCAAGATATGACGAGGGAAAACAATCTATTGAATTAGCTGAAAAACCATCCGGAAGCAGCACATCACACCGTAACCTGTCGTTGGGAAACCGGGGTGTTTAATGACAATGCCACTGACTGTGCGACAAAGCAGTGGATGTTTATGCATGTCACATGTCTCAATGAATTCATACGTAATCTCTTACACTCTTGTGTAATAGTGATGCGTCTGGTCTATTTATAAATATTGATCCATAAAACCATTGCTTTTGTAGCAGTCTGCTTCTAGAGTACAGGGAAGTTGATTTTGGAGGTCTAATGACATTAGATGACATTTGATCATACTGTTGTTGTAACAGTGAACATATTTTCAAAAATGGAATAGGGTTGGATTCGTGATAAAATGTATTCTCATTTATTCTGTTATACTGGTAAGTTTTACTTTTGCAGTTCTCAGTTCAGTGGCAAAAACAAAGGACATTGAAGAAACATATTTTAAATTAGACAGAGAGAGATAGATGAAGAGGGGACATCATGCATGCTCACATGACATAATGCATACACACTCACATTAACAGTAGGCAGCATCACTGCAGCCTGAGATACCACAATGCAAAAAATAGGTGTCTAATAACAAGCTAAAACCACTAAATCTCAGGGAAAGGGTACTCAAAACAAGTGAAATTATCTGTCCATGAGGCAAGATAATTTCACTTGACAAAATTTCTTGAATTAAGTTTGTTAATTCTAGAAATAAGATTATAGTGTAAAGTTGAACACTTGAAATAAAAAATCACTTTTAAAACAAGATAGATTTTAAAGTGTTAGATATTTTAAGTAAGCATTAACACACGACAGACTGTGCGTTGCCAGGGAATAACCGCACACCTCAGCAGTGTAGAAAGCCACGAGGCTGAAAGCCGAAACTGCTGATCTAAAACTGCTCATTTAGATCGTTTATAACAAGGTCTGAACACTTATGTACAGTTTAATTTAATTGAAATGGCATTCTTTAGCCAGTTTGCTTTAGTGATGCATTTTTTATGCTATTCAAATGTTTAGGTGATACAGACCTTACTGTCAACATCAATCAGCCTGCTACAGCTACTGTACTGACGACACTATAGTTAACACAGTCAAGCCAACATCTGTGCAGTTTTGCATTGCAACCGCGTTTCTTAGAATTTTGTTTCTGGACATTTATATACATCCATCAAAAGCCACATTGTGCAATCTTGTCTGGAAACGAAACGTTATGAAAAAAGACTACAAATACTTTAGTATTTGTACTAACTGCTGTACTTAACTGCTGTACTGCAGTTACGTTGTAGTCTTAAGTATTTGACCAACTGGTAGCCTATATTTTACGAGGTCAAGGATTATTAGCCTAACTGTCTGTGCTTAAAAGTGTTATACTCTGCGGCTTGAAGTAGATGGTAGTTTCCAAAATATCAACGTATTTATAAATGGTCAAATCTAAAAATTCGATCCTTCCCAGATTTCTCTCTGCTGTCAATTTCAAATTCAGATCTTATGAGTTAAAAGAGAAAAACTGGGAGGGTAATATCAGTTCCATTCCACAGGACATCATCTTTTCCAAAGAACAACCTGATGGTAATATCGATTTTTTTAAACATCATAAATATATCTTCCAGTGCCCCCTGAATAGATTGGCATAGTTTGAGCAAAATCAGCACCAATCGCCGTAATCATGAAAAAGCCTAAATTAATTAATTAAGCATGTGAATAGCTATAGGTAAATGCGAAAACTAATTTCTACTAGTTAATAAAATGTTTGCTTATGTATTTGTTTGCATATGTGGTTTAAAAAACTTTCTGTACATTACCTTTAAAAAATTAACTCATTGCGACATCCACTATAAGGTTTGCACAGAACGTCAGTGTTTATCCCTAAATCTTTTAGCCTATAAACTGTTCACTTGACACAGTCGTCCGCTGTCATATTGCGGGATTCATTTCAGTCGCATTGCACTTGAACATAATAGCGTTCGTCATCAGAAAAATGCATTTAATTTAATTCGCACTATTTTTACAAATAATGTAATAGCACACATAAAATGTGTTATTAATATTAGGATGATTTCAACGACAGAGGGATAGAGATCATTTAATTTGCTAACAACGTGTAGGAAAACAATTGTAGGCTAAATGCCTCAACAATTTACAGAAAATATATATAAAACATAGGCAGAACAATAATTTCAGGCAACTTTTAAGTCTTATTCAAATAACCGTTTTCATAGAGAAGTAGCCTATCTTAATTTCACCGGTAGAACGGGTAGTCTATCGTAATTCCTCCTTTTTTTATAATAAAGATGTCAACTGAAGGCTATTTCTTGATATTTTAAAATATGAAGAAAGGCGTCTAGGGTTAGATAGATAAGCCCAACAACCCTTGATTTGGGGAAAACTTAGTGTGTGTAATGTCAGTGGTAGGTCACACAGGCTAACGAGCAGCCACCGGTGTATTGACCGGTATTGACAATGACAGCCACTAGCTAGCTATCGCTTCGTCACGAAAACACATTTTATTACAAAAAAGATTAGATTTCTTCAAACCTGTGGCTGGTTAGCATGTCTACATCAGTGACAAACTTTTTGTGGTAAGTGAGTGATAAAATCGTTTTTATTTTTTAGATGGTCTTATTTGGAAGTTGGTGTTGAGATTTGAAGCCAGAGGAATTATCCGCCATGTTTTTTATTTTGTTCAGCTCCTCAGCGGGGCGTAGTGATACTTTTCGATTACATACTAAGTACTTCAGTGAAAAGGCAACATTCTACAGTGCGGATATCAGGGAATTGTCATAGGGTTGGAATGCAATTTTAGCCAATCAAATTGCAGATATCACCGGACCCGTTTTATAAGTTTTATTATCTTGGTAAGATCCAAATAATTTGTAGTGCAAGCTTTAGTGCAGTGGAATCAATGCTCTTGTAGTCAGGTTGACACCAACGCACATGCAGGTATACACAATCATGGATCTGTTGTAATAGTTTAACATTATAGGATGGCCATATTCTTTATAGTCATTTATGGTTTGCTTGTCCAATTGGCTGATGGTCTACTCTCTGGTCCTATCCAAAGGAAATTGGGTTTTTGGCACTCAAGTGAAAATAAATAAAAAATTGTGAGCACAGACAAGTGAAAAGGCACCAGCAAGAGATGTCAGAGGGACCTAAATATGGTGCTGGATTGGACAATTAGACTTTAGAAAGCCTCTACTGTTGGTCTTGTTCTGTGTCCATACAACTGTCTAGCGTGGGTTTTGTTGGCAACAATGTGCATGATACGCCAAAGTTAATTCATTGAGTTACTGCAGTTGTAGGCCTTATATGCCTGCCATGTTATTAAATAATCAATTTTCATGAGTTTGAAATATTCTATATTATTATCACTAAGGGCCTGAGCACTTATTCTGTTTTTGAGAATTTTTGTCCAATAGAAATGTTTTCCGGTAGACTTATCTCAGCCTATGTAGCACCTATATACACCAAACTTTCCAGTTATACACTTAGCAGTTTTCTGAAGATATTTACAAAGGGATTTGTTGATAAATCATTCCTGGCCTGATTTGTGACATTTTAATAAAAAATATGGTGAAAATCGATATTTTAAGGCTATGGACAGTTTATTTTGATTTCCTAGGTAATGAAAGCAGATATCTTGAAATCCCTCTGTAATTCTTTTTTCATCTTGTGTGTAAACAAAATGAAAAAATAATTTAGCACCTGGCTTTATCATACATTCAGATCTGTCTACCAAAAATATATGCAAAATTACTGAGATAATGCCTAATTTGCATAAATTAACATACATATTTCAAAAGCTTGTAATACATTTTTTTTATGTACTTGTGTAAGTACCCAACTGAGGAAGTTTCATGGGGATATCTATTATTTAAATTTTTTACCCTATTCACCTTTAGTGTCTCGCCTTAATTCGAAGACATGGGACGTAAACTCCAGGGAATTGCCAAACATAACGTGAATAAAGTTATAATGTATTTAACAATACATTATGTTGTCAATAGGGATCGGGACTGTTAATTTTTATTGATATTGATACCATTTGAGACTGCTTAACGATCCGAGTCTTTATCGATACCATTATCGATACTTTTCTATTATTTGGTGGAAAAACAAGACAACAAAAAATTCTTAATATTAACAAAACTATTATTGCTTTTATTGCAAAAACTGTGAGTCTGTGACTGTTTGATTTAATGGTTATCGAAACAACAAAAAGTGTCCAAAGTTTATTTAGGATCACACAATAATGTTAGGCTAGTTACATGGGAGTTAGTGAAGGACCAATAGATTTGTACCCAACTTGGGGTCGGGGGCATGGTCAAATTAAAATCTGCCTCCCTGTGTGTATCTATCAAAGCTCTATTTCCTTCTCATAGACAAATAGGCCTGAATAAGTGCATATTGTGCATACAATTAGATTGTACCTCTGTCATCACTCGTTGTTTTTTTACTCTTTTGTTGTTCTGTAGCTGTAGGCTCTGTTGCTACTAGCTAGACTGAGGACAGGACACTGGAACCTGCTCAGGAGCTACACCGTCCCACTTTATTGCATTGTAGATTCAACTTTACGTTGTGTGAAAACCCCATCAATTCGATGCTTGTTTAATGCAAACTTGTTAGACTCAGATTTGTCTTCCCGCCGGAATGGTGTTTAGATTTCATGACATAATACGTAGCTGCAACCTACCATAACAAACACAGAACAACACTCAAAACGTGCAATGTGAATAGGCTAGCTATGTACTGTACATTATATACATACAGTGTGCGATTTGGTAAAAACAAAGGGTGTAGGTAAAAAAACAATTGCTATTTGGTTTTCTGTTTTCGTATAATTTCTTGTTCGATGCTTGTTTAATGCAAACTTGTTAGACTCAGATTTGTCTTCCTGCACCCAAACACAAGTACATTATATACATACAGTGTGCGATTTGGTAAAAACAAAGGGCGTAGGTAAAAAAAGTCAAACTTGTTTTATTGAGCGCAAAGCAAATCGCTCGAGAATTGTGTTGCATGGACAAGGGCGTGAGAAAATGATAAGTTGAAATGAAATTCATTTTTATTTTATAAATAATACTAATAATTACAAGGTATACACTATTAACACACTTGTTCACTAGTCTCGATAGCAGTATCAATAAGCTCGGACCTTATTGATTTTCAGGTTTTGAGAAATTTGGAACCGGGTCCGTAATAGAACCGTTTTCGAGACCTATCCCTAGTTGTCAGTGAACATTTTTTTCTGCCTGAAACCTAGATTGGCAGGTTGTCATTGATTGACAACCTGCAATCAATGATTGTTTTGATTGAGAGACCCCTAGTGACCAAAAACTACATGTTGTACGTTTAAAAGGGGAAAAATTACGAATATCAATAATTTGTCTTTGTTTGCTCATTGAATTGGCCAAAAACAGATTTTATAGGTCCCTAGTAAGGCTTACCTACATCAGACAAAATAACCTCTATGTTGAAAACGTGTTCACTCATTAGAACTAAGGAAAATAATTGCCATTTATTGCAGTTTTCCAAATTTTTTTTTTACTTCAGTTTCACATAGCAAGTTATAACAGCGTCATGGATATTTTCAATCTGAATGTAAGTATATTAATACAAGTAATCTCACTTTATAGTCGACACCTGGCCACTGGTATCACCTCATCTACCAAACACTTTTATGCAAAACCCCACTTTACTTAAACACTTTTCTCATCGTTGCCTTACCCACCCATAACCTGCACTCAAGCAGGTACATCTACCTAGTCATCCCAAAAGCCCATACCTCCTTTGGCCAAAGGTTTTCCAGTTCGCAGCAGCAAACAACTTGAATGAACTAGTACAAAAAACTATGAAACTCATGAACACCGTTTCCATCACCTACTTTAAATCACAAGTTTCAGAGCTTCTGTCTGATCACTGCACATGCTGACCCCTCCCAAACGCACATTACCACTACCCATTCCTGACCCAGTGCCTTAGTTATGCCCCAAGGTGCATTTGCATGCACTGATCTGTATAGCATCTTATTTATTGTTTGTCATTTGCACAAAATCCATTTGCACAATAATGCTCAATTGTTAATTATTCAATTTCTTAAATGTTTTCTGCCTTGCCACTTTACACACCAAATATTCTTAGTTAACTTTCATTAACTGTACATATACCTACAGATGTCTCTCATCTATGAGGCAATCTTACCACGTTAAAATATGATACATTAAGTGAACATGTAATGGACTATTACAGACAGATCGTGGTGCTAGACCGCTATACTCTGTAAACACACTTAGTTACGTGATCTGATCACAACACTTAGATAACCTATTACTATTTTCAAGCAGACATCATGTTTCTTTTTAGATATTATTGTATATGTAGAGAGAACACATTTTAAAGAGAAGCTCACCAAAAATTGGTTTTAAAGATATTACCTGTGTTCTAAGTACATACACAATCGTGGTTGTATACTCCCTAGTCTAATAATTTACTAATACTGCTGTTTTCCAAAATAGCTCTAGAGAGTGCATATTCTAATGGAGTAGTCACTCAATTTGGAAGCAAGAGATTTGTACAGCTTAAAATGAAATTTTTTTTTCCCTGGACACCAGCAATCCCCAACATCCTGATCCCCATGAACACACCCAACAACACATATTCCCATCCCTGGACACCAGCACTTCCCAACACCATGAATCCCTTGAACGCATCCCTCGAAGCCCAGATCCCAATCACCTGAATTCAGAACACCTGTTTCTTGCTATCTGTCAGTATATTGTCTAGTCTGTTTGTTCTGCCCCTTGTGAGGTATTGTTTGATTCAATCGACTTACTCAGCACTGCATGCTGATCTGTATCTGAAGTATTCTGACCTGACCTTTTTGTCTTTTGACCACGTTTTGGATCTGTCCTTCTGTACCCTGCCTGGCCTCTACTCCCTGGGAACTGATATTGGTATTCTGAGACATCTTGTGTACTGAAACCTGCCTGGCCTCTACTCCCTGGAAACTGATATTGGTATTCTGAGACATCTTGTGTACTGAACCCTGCTGACCTAACCTATGCAGTGTTGGGAAAGTTCACTTTCTACATGAACTAGTTCATAGTTCAGTTCACAAATTTAAAAATTAACTAGTTCAGTTCATAGTTCATACTTCAAAATTTTGAACTAAGTTCACAGTTCCAAAAATGAATTAGTTTTTAGTTTTTTATCCATATGTTGCTGCGAGCTATTATTTTTCAAAATTATTGCCACATCTTCATGTTCAATTTTGAATCCTTATCCAACCATGGTTTGCAGTACATTAGCATTGAGGGGACAGCATTTCCCCATTGTTGCTTTAACGCTTGTTTCTGTTCATTCAGTCCACACTAGTAGCAGCTACAGCTTTCACCCCTACAGTATATTCTCAAAAACATGAGGAAAAATGAGCTGCCTGAATGGTCTTTTTTAATGAGGAATTATTAAAAGAAGAACAGGACAGTAGTCTTTAAGATGTAAACGTTTTACATGAAATTTTCCATTTCAAATTCCATTTCAGTACATACTAAAAAGTAATACTGGAATCCTGGAAAAATACACCAGGCAGGTTCAACAAACAAGTTACATGGTATTTATACTACATACTTGATAGGCTAGCCGGGTGCTTCAGTTCAATGTGCGGTTTCAGGTTTGCTGTGGATTTGACTGCAGTGCAGATTTTCTTTTTGAAGGCCGGCGGGCAAAGTTTGTACGGAAATGTACGATTTTTCCCATCCTTTCCGTCCTTGTCATAAAACTAATTTAAATGATCATACGACGCCGATCCTTGCTGTTTGGTCGCCTACATGCTGCTGTTGCATTCATGCTGCTTTTTGTTTTGATGATGCATGCGGTGCGAGTCGAGACACTGGTGGCTGGTGTTGCCACTTGCCAGATGACAGCGAGAGGTTTTTCTTTCGCTGCATATTAAGGCCTCTTGCTGTGTTTTTCAGCCGGGTTTTTGCCTAGAAGGCTCTATAGAAATCTGGCACCATGTTGGATTAAGTTAAACTGAGAGTGTGCTGTTTACAGACACCAGAATGAACGAGTTCACAGTAACGTTCAGGCAGTTCAGGCAGTAATACATTAGCCTACGTTCAGTTCACGTTCGCCCGACATATGAACAAGTTCATGAACTGTCATTCAATGAACGCGTTCAGGCACAACACTGAACCTATTTGTATGAAACTTCATTACTCATTATTCAACATTATTGTGAATTACAACCTTGTGCCATCAGAGTCATATTTGTGACAGTTATACTCTAAATTAGTTTTTCTCTTCCGCTTTCTCGTTGGTATGGGGGAATCCCGAACATACTCTACATCTGACTGCCATTTATCCATTAACGTCACTTTCAGAGGAAAGTTATCAGTCCAATTTAGCTTGGCCTGAATGTTCATTTGTGTAAAAACTGTGGTTTGTTTCAAAGAAAGATTGTATCCTTGAGTTGCTTTTAATTTAACATATCAAGTAATCTTCAAATATTTTACGATACTTTTAAGGCACTGGAAAAGAGATGGTCTAAACTATAAGATGACTTCATGCATTCGATTTGAACTAAATCCTTCATGAAACCACTTTGGATTAAAAGCTAAGCATTATTTATTTGTTTTTATTCATTGAGGGAATAAAACGGTTAGTTGTGCACCTGAGTTAAACTCTCTGGCAGCTTAGGAAGGTGCTAAAAGCTGTCTTTGACTGCAGTATTTGGGATTGAAAGGTATAACACCCCACATCACCTGGCTGAATGTTTGCATGTGAATGCATTAAGATGGTGAGGGCACATTGATTCAATGACACATCTTTGAGGCAGCTAAATCACTTCTCACTGTCAAGTTGGCCACCTAATCTATAGTTAATTCATACTGTACTGATACATTGTTTCACAGTTTACCTATATGCTTATGGTTTTGCCTACTCCCAATGACATGTTTATTAAATTATATGAACGAAAGATATTTAACTTTATATGGGATGGTAAGCCAGACAAAATAAAAAGAGCATATTTGTATAATGAATATGAACATGGAGGTCAAAAGTTATTGAATATTAAAGCATTGGATCTTTCATTAAAAGCATCAGTTATACAAAATGTATACCTAAATCGTAATTGGTTCACTAGTAAGCTAATAAGAGTATTTCATCCATTGTTCAGTAAGGACCTATTTCCATTTCTACAAATTACAACTGATTATTTTCAGATATTGGAAAAGGAAATAATTTCTAAGATGTTGTTTATTTTCAAACAAGCCATGAAAAGTTGGTTGCAATTCCAATTTAATCCACCTGAAAATAGGGACCAAATTTTACAACAATTATTGTGGCTAAATTCTCATATAATAGTTGATAACAAAGCCTGTATACTTTGACAAGATGTTTGAAAAAGGAATAATATTTTTAAATGACATTATATATGAAGCCGGGGGAGTGATGCCTTACATACAGTTAACAAAAACGTATGAAGACTTATGCTCTCTTCAAAAATATAATCAACTAACCGCAGCAATACCATACACTTGGAAGAAAATACAAGGTCTGATCTTGTCTGTCAACCATGTATTAAAGATCTCACATGGATGAGGAAAATACGGATAAACAAAGAAATATACCAATTCCATCTAAGAACAAAAAAACTTGTTGCTTTTCCATATAAACTACAAAATAGCTGGGAAGTAATTTTTGATGTTCTGATCCCGTGGCATAACGCATTTGGATTAATACGCAAAACAACACCAGACTCAAAAATTAGAATTTTTCAATACAAGTTATCATACAAAATATTGGCAACAAATAGAAGTCTATACAAGTGGGGAATACAAACTTACCAACTCATTTTGCTCTGAGGAAGCAGACTCTATAGATCATCATTTTTGGTACTGTCCTTATGTTGCATGTTTTTGGTCACAGGTACAAGAATGGATGAATAAATGCAATATTTGTTTTGAATTAACGTTACAAATAGCAATACTTGGAGACTTAAAATGTAGTCAGGCAATTAATAATATGATAATTATTTTAGCAAAAATATTCATCTTTAATTCCAAATTGGTGGAGTCATTGAAAATAGAAAGGTTTCATAATTATGTGAAGCATCACAGTACAGTAGAAATTTACATGGCAAATAGAAACCCAATATGGCTTTGGTTAAAAGATAGATGGACGGTGTTGGGTGTGGATGAGGGGTGGATCAAGTGAAACTAGGATCTGTAAAATGCACAAGTTTGCAAATATTGTAAACAAAATGTATAAGCTAGAGTTAAATATTAAAATGGCACAATGTAATTGGTCTCAACTTTTGGTCATGGTTAAGTAAAGGTTAGGATGGGTGTAAAATATAGAAAGCAATAATATAAAACAAAAAAAGTGGGATTGGAAATGATGCACATTTTAGAACAAAGACATTCCTGTTGTCAAATACTGAAGCTGACCTTTCCCCCCAAAAAATAAAAAACAACGACAAACATTTTAATGAACGTCGGTAGAGAACGAGAGAGATGACAACTCTGTCCCTTGCTTTTTTGTAATATATTTTTTTTAAAGACACAGACAAAAAAAATTCATACTGTACAAGCCCTTAAACAATGTAATTGATATTTTTTGTGAACTTAAATTTGGACATTCATGTTGCACTGTTATAACAAATAACGTACAGAAATAGCCCACGTAATTATAGCTAATGTAATTACACACATGCAATCCCCCCAGCCCCAGGTCATATGTCTGAGCCCCAAGTGTTTTGAAAGGTGACATGCCTATTGTAGGGTAGAGTACATTCTGACTAGATCCATTACTAAGTTTTTTTTACCCTGTGGTAAACCACAGTGCATATCAATACTTACTGACAAGATTGGATGTGAGACATCTGTACATCGCTTACTCTGAAAAATCGCACCCTGTGTAATTCATGTGTAACTTTGTCTTGCACGACAGAAAAGTTGATGATATACAGGTCCTTCTCAAGAAATTAGCATATTGTGATAAAGTTCATTATTTTCCATAATGTAATGATAAAAATTTAACTTTCATATACTTTAGATTCATTGCACACCAACTGAAATATTTCAGGTCATTTATTGTTTTAATCCTGATGATTTTGGCATACAGCTCATGAAAATCTCAAAGAATTAGCATATCATGAAAAGGGTCCGATTCCAGACCTTGGATGACCTGCGGAAGCAGTGGACTGAGTCTGGAGTACAAACATCCAGAGCCACCGTGTACAGGCGTGTGCAGGAAATGGGCTACAGGTGCCGCATTCCCCAGGCCGCATTCCCCAGGCCACTTTTGAACCAGAAACAGCGGCAGAAGCGCCTGACCTGGGCTACAGAGAAGCAGCACAACAAAACAACAACAAATTTTGCATGTCATTCAGAAATCAAGGATCCAGAGTCTGGAGGAAGACTGGGGAGAAGGAAATGCCAAAATGGCTGAAGTCCAGTGTCAAGTACCCACAGTCAGTGATGGTCTGGGGTGCCATAGCTGCTGGTGTTGGTCCACTGTGTTTTATCAAGGGCAGGGTCAATGCAGCTAGCTATCAGGAGATTTTGGAGCATTTCATGCTTCCATCTGCTGAAGAGCTTCATGGAGATGAAGATTTCATTTTTCAGCACGACCTGGCACCTGCTCACAGTGCCAAAACCACTGGTAAATGGTTTACTGACCATGGTATTATTGTGCTCAATTGGCCTGCCAACTCTCCTGACCTGAACCCCATAGAGAATCTGTGGGATATTGTGAAGAGGAAGTTGAGAGACGCAAGACCCAACACTCTGGATGAGCTTCAGGCCGCTATCGAAGCATCCTGGGCCTCCATCACACCTCAGCAGTGCCACAGGCTGATTGCCTCCATGCCACGCCGCATTGAAGCAGTCATTTCTGCAAAAGGATTCCCGACCAAGTATTGTGTGCATAACTGAACATAATTATTTGAAGGTTGACTTTTCCTTTTTTTTTTGGTATTACAAACACTTCTTTTATTGGTCAGATGAAATATACTAATTCTTTGAGATAGGAATTTTGGGTTTTCATGAGCTGTATGCCAAAATCTTCAGTATTAAAACAATAAATGACATGAAATATTTCAGTTGGTGTGCAATGAATCTAAAATATATGAAAGTTTAATTTTTATCATTATATTATGGAAAATAATGAACTTTATCACAATATGCTAATTTCTTGAGAAGGACCTGTATGTATGTATATATATATATGTGTATGTGTGTATATATATGTGTATGTGTGTGTATATATATATATATAATATACACATTTATTTATTTCATATTTTGACAGACATGGTCCTCATACAAGACATCATTTGATTCTGATATAACCAATTACATTCCAAGAACTTGCTACTGCAATTTCCTTTCTGATTAGTCAGGCAATAATACGAACAAAAATTAAATGTTCCATTTATCTATTTTTTTATAGTGAAGCCTTTTTGATTGGCTGGGCCACAACTAACTCTGGCTGGGTGGACGGCCTGCATGATGCTGCTGTGGTTTCACCGCTGGTTCAAAGTCACTTAATTCATATTTATTCCCCATTCTGTTACTTTGTTTCAACGTCAGCAGATCATCTTGACATGCTGCCACATGATTGGCTGATTAGATATTTGTATTATATATATATTATATATATTATATAACAAGTGTACCTAATGAAGTGGCCGGCCAGTGTATATAATACACACAGTTCTGTATAAAGTTACCAGAGGACCTGAGCATGCACAAATAAATATGGTCATTTCCCAAATTAAGTGTGTAACCCTCTGAGTTCAAAGAAAAAAAAATTCTATCAATTCATATAAGTGCAAAGGGCACCAACATGTACTCAGCTTACCATTCATTTGACAAAAGTGATTTATCCAACAAAAACACAAATTTCTTGTCTGTGGAATTGTAAACCACTTCATTCAATAGCTTGTGGCGACTCCATTAGCAGCAATAACTTGGAGTAAACATTTCCTAAAGCAATTAGTCTCTGACCACTGAGTTGATGTTTCTTTCCTACTACTTAGAAAACTGAGACAAATTGAGTGAGGTCCATAGGCGTAAATTTAGGGTGGGACGGTAGGGACATTTCCCCACCAATATTTAGGAAACATGTAATTGTCCCCACCAATAATTGCGATTCTAAACATATTTTTTTTCATTCTGTTAACTATTTCTGCTCCACAATTGGTTCACTCTCTCAATAGCAGCGTTACTCCTGATTGGCAGGAGAGCGCTAATCACAATGTGTACCAGCCTGTCAGCTAACAGTGGGCAGGTGAGCGTCAAAACCAGTAGTATACAGTCAATGGTCGAACCGAGACTGTGAGAAGAGATTTAATTGCTTTTTGGCAGGCTTATCCTGTAAGCTATACTTTAACATTGAATGAATAATAAGCGATACAATCGAATTATATTATTGTTGAAAATGTATAGTATTTCCAACGTTAACGAGCCTTTGCTAGCTCTGGAACACAACTACGGAATTGTCTGCTTGCTAGCTATCGGACATTCATTTATCTTGTAGTTGCGGTCGGAGCTGTGCTAGCTAGTACCTGAAAACTTGTAAAAAGGATTTGTTAAAGTCATCATACCAAACTGCTTATTTTAATGTTTTTTAGATGTTAACAGAATGGCTCCAAAAAACGAATTACAGTACTGACATAAGGTCCTTCACAAAAAGACAATTTGTAAGTAGTATAAATGTCTAGCTTTACATTGTTAGTTACAACTAGTTTACATAGTTATTAATGATTGGAACTTATTGTACTGTATACTGTGTCATTTATCAGACAAATGAAGTTCCAGTTAATCCAAGCAGCAGTAAAGAGACAGAAAGAGAAACATGGTCACAGGTGAGGTCTTAAATAATCTAGTAGTGATTATGACAGTAAGTGTTGAAATTGATTATGATATTGTTTTTGAGGCAGTGTGTTCATACTAGGCTAAACTAACGCCATGAAGAAATACTCAGAAGAGCAATTGTGTATATACAGTGGGTGAAATAAGTATGGAACATGTCACAATTTTTCTCAGTAAATATATTTCCAAAAGAGCTGTTGACATGCAATTTTCACCAGATGTTGGTAACAACCCAAGTAATCCATACATACAAAGAACCCCCGAAAAATAAGTTCAGAAATTATGTTGTGTTATAATGTGAAATGACACAGGGAAAAAGTATTGGTCACATGAAGAAAGGGAGGTGCAAAAAGGCATGGGAAGCCAAGACAACAGCTGAAAACCATCAGTAATTAAAGAGGAATCCAGCCCCCTGTCAGTAAAAATTAATATCAGATGGTTTAGTCCCAACTGATGACCTACAAAAAGGTCTCATTGCCAAGGTGTCACAGAAGACGCATCTCACGATGAGTAAAAGCAAAGAGCTGTTTCAAGTCCTTCGCAACCTAATTGTTGCAAAACATAGTTATGGCATTGGTTATAGGCACATTTCAAAGCTTCTGAATGTTCCAGTGAGCACTGTTGGGGCAATAATACAGAAGTGGAAAGATAATCATTTCACCATAAATTTGCCTCGACCAGGTGCTCCTCGCAACATTTCTGACAGAGGAGTGAAAAGAATTATCAGAAGAGTTGTGAAACTTTCTGAAAAGTAGGTTTAAAGCACACAAGATACTTTGTGCCTGCAGACTTGAAGAAACCAATATTCAATTTAGCTAGCCAATATTAGATTAAGAAATAAATTTAGTTAACCACTGGACTTACCTAATGTTACAGAACTCTGAATAAACCTGAATATATTTTGACACTTCTGACCTACTGTATGAAATGCAGTATCTTGTGTGTGTGTGTGTGTGAGTGTGTGTGTGTTTGCACAAACGCTTTCTGCTCATGCTTTTAGCAACAGGCAGGAGCATCGATAGCAAATAGAATGGTAAAACTGTGTCCTTACCAATGTTCAAACCAAACCTACGCCCTTGGTGAGGTCTAATGGGTGTCTGATGTTTGACCTAGATTTAGCTCCTTAACTAGTGGCCTGACATCCTCTTCAAGAATCTCCTGGTATCTCATAATTCATGGTTGCCTCAATGATGTGCATGCATCCATCTCCAGAGGAGGAAAAGAAGCCCCAGATCTTGACATTCCCACCAGCATAATTGACTGTCGGGATAAGGTTCATTGTTGGTACATATGTAGGTACAATTAAGCCAGGTGCCCACCACCATGTGGAAGCGTGAAATTCATGGTTCCGCCAGGTTCTAGGTGCTGTTCCATTCATCTGGAACTGGAAGTTTTTGCCAGGTTCTTGCAGGCTGACGGTCTTATCCCGGGTTCCAGTCTGGTAAAATCTCAGATTGGTAAAAACGTAGACGTGATGTCATACTACTGTTTTGGTTTTGGACTTCTACTGGCGCCATATTTAAATTACCAAACATGTAGGTAGTTACGGAAAGTGTAGTCTGGAATATAACAATAAATTAGTTAGAATAAAGTAAAGTGTTGATGTGAATTTGGTCTTCACCATTGCTCCCCTAACATGGATATGTCGTTCGTTATTAAATATGAATTGCCCGTTGTAAATAGTTAATAAAATACCCTTAATGTAATAATGTTGTCTACTTTTCTACAGTAAAATAGTGTGTGTTGTGTATGCCTGCATTTTTTGCTTATGTTCAAAATGCAGGATTTCTCTTTGGCCGCAAATTATAGTACAAAACGTGTAGGTAAGTATGGAAAGTGTAGTCTTGAATATCGCAATAAACTAGTTAGAATAAATTATTGATGTGAATTAGGTCTTTACGATTGCTCCCCTAACATTGACATCCATCCATTTTCGTCCGCTTATCCAGGATCGGGTTGCGGGGACAACAGCTCCAGCAGGGGACCCCAAACGTCCTTTTCCCGAGCCACATTAATCAGCTCTGACTGGGGGATCTCGAGGCGTTCCCAGGCCAGGTTGTAGATATAATCTCGCCTCCTAGTCCTGGGACTTCCCTGAGGCCTCCTCCCAGCTGGACGTGCCTGGAACACCTCCCTAGGGAGGCGCCCAGGGGGCATCCTTACCAGATGCCCAAACCACCTCAACTGGCTCCTTTCGATGCCAAGGAGCACCGGCTCTACTCTGAGATCCTAACGGATGACTGAGCTTCTCACCCTATCTCTAAGGGAGACGCCCACCACCCTCCTGAGGAAACCCATTTCGGCCGCTTGTACCCTGGTTCTCGTTCTTTTGGTCATGACCCAGCCTTCATGACCATAGGTGAGGGTAGGAACAAAAACTGCCCAGTAGATTGAGAGCTTTGCCTTCCGGCTCACAACGGTTCAATATATTGAGTGTAGATGTACACCGCCACTGCTGCGCCGATTCTCTGACCAATCTCCCGCTTCACTTGGGGTAAGAGAACTCATTCCCTACCTGGAGTAAGCTCACTGCTGTGAACCAATCCAGTGAGTGCTGAAGGTCACAGGCCAATGATGCCGTCATGACCACATCATCTGCAAAAAGCAGAGATGAGATCCTCACCCCCCTGAACTGCAAACCATCCCCACTACGCCTCGATATCCTGTCCATAAATACTACAAACAGGACTGGTGACAAAGCACAGCCCTGGCGGAGACGAACCCTCACCTGAAATGAGTCCGACTTAATGCAGAGAACCCGGACACAGCTCTCGCTTTGCTCATACAGAGATTGGATGGCCCTAAGAAGGGACCCCCCTCACCCCATACTCCCGCAGCACCTCCCACAGTATGTCATGGGGGACCCGGTCATACGCCTTCTCCAAATCCACAAAACACATATAGACAGGATGGGCATACTCCCAGGCCCCCTCCAGGATCCTTGCGAGAGTAAAGATCTGATCCAATGTTCCACGACCAGGACGGAATCCACATTGTTCCTCTTCAACCTGAGGTTCGACTATCGGCCGAACCCTCCTTTCCAGCACCTTAGAGTAGACTTTACCAGGGAGGCTGAGAAGTGTGTTACCCCTGTAATTGGCACACACCTTCTGGTCCCCCTTTTTGAACAGGGGAACCACGACCCCAGTCTGCCACTCCTTTGGCACTGTCACAGACTTCCATGCAATGTTGAAGAGGTGTGTCAGCCAAGACAACACCTCCACACCCAGAGCTTTCACTATTTCTGGACGGATCTCATCAATCCCTGGGGCTTTGCCACTGTGGAGTTGTTTGACTACCTCAGTGACTTCCACCAGGGAAATTGATGACAATCCCCCATCATCCTCTAGCTCTGCCTCTAATATAGAGGGCATAGTAGTTGGATTCAGGAGTTCCTCAAAGTGCTCCTTCCACCGCCCTATTACCTCCTCAGTTGAGGTCAACAGAGTCCCACCCTTACTGTATACAGCTTCTTCTGAGGTGGCGGACGGTTTTCCAGAAGCACTTTGGTGCTGACCGAAAGTCCTTCTCCATGTCTTCTCTGAACTTTTCCCACACCCACTGCTTTGCCTCTTTCACGGCAGAGGCTGTAGCCCTTCGGGCCCTTCGGTACCCTGCATCTGCCTCTGGAGTCCTCCGGGATAACATATCCCGGAAAGACTCCTTCTTCAGTCGGATGGCTTTCCTGACCACCGGTGTCCACCACGGTGTCTGTGCGTTACCGCCCCATGAGGCACCCAAGACGGTATTTATAGAGGTTTTGAACATTGTCCGCTCGGGTTCAATGCCCCCAACCTCCACAGGGATGCACGAAAAGCTCAGCCGGAGGCGTGATTTGAAAGTCTGTCGGACAGGGGCCTTTTCCAGACGTTCCCAATTCACTCACACTACTCATTTTGGGTTTACCAGGTCTGTCTAGTCTTCCCCCACCCCCTGACCCAACTCACCACCAGATGGTGATCGCTTGACAGCTCCGCCCCTCTCTTCACCAGAGTGTCCGAAACATACAGCCTCAGATCAGATGAAACAATTATAAAATTCATCATTGACCTTTGGCCTAGGGTGCTCTGGTACCAAGTACACTTATGAGCATCACTATGTTCGAACATGGTGTTCGTTATAGACAATCCATGACTAGCACAGAAGTCCAACAACTAACAACCACTCTGGTTTAGATCAGGGAGGTCGTTCTTCCCAATCACGCCTCTCCATGCGTCTTTGCCCACGTGCGCATTGAAGTCCCCCAGCAGAACGATGGAATCCCCAACTGGAGCCCCATACAGAACTCCATTCAAGGTCTCCAAGAAGGCTGAATACTCTGAACTCCTGTTTGGTGCACATGCACAAACAACAGTCAGAGTTTTCCCCCAACAACCCGCAGGTGCACGGAGGCGACCCTCTCGTCCACCGGGGTAAACTCCAACGTAGCGGCACTCAGCTGGGGGCTTGTGAGTATCCCCACACCTGCCCGGCGCCTCACACCGTGGGCAACTCCGGAGAAGAAAAGAGTCCAACCCCTATCCAGGAGAATGGTTCCAGAACCGAGACTGTGCGTAGAGGTAAGCCCCACCAGATCTAATTGGTAGCGCTCCATCTCCCGCACCAGTTCCGGCTCCTTCCCCCACAGAGAGGTGACATTCCACATCCCCAGTGCCAGCCTCTGCTGCCCAGGTCTGGTCTGTCAAGGCCCCTAACCTTCACTACCACCCATTTGGCAGTGCACCCGACCCCAGCGGTTCCTCCCACAGGTGGTGGGCCCATGGGATGGAGAGGGAGGTGCCACGTTGCTTTTTCGGCAAACCTGGCCCCCAGGCACTGGCTGATGAGCCCTCTGATGTTGTTCGTTACACATTTGGTTGCCCATGTTACCCATCTATTACTGATTGTAATATTTTTTTTTCAAGAGGAATTGTGGCCACATCGACTTTAATAATTATTTTGAATTCTAGGCGTTGCTTTTGTGTAGGGATATATTGTTATATGAATCACTTTTTCATGTTTTTAAAATATCAAGAAATAGGTTTATAGCTTTATAAGCATGTCTATCAAAAGAGGAACACGTAAGGTAGGATACTTCTCAGAGAAATTCATTTTTGTAAATGAGCCTTCGTGTATTTAAAGAGTTGTGCGGTTTTCTGACCATAGCACAACATAGCACACGTCTTTATTCAGCTGCAGACAATTTTCACAGGTGGGCTAGTCAATTGCATGCTCACACCAAAACTAGACCGGACGCATCGCAACAGCAAACCATCATAGCACCGTCAATGTGGTTTTTGGAGTGCTGCACTTGCACTAGCGTGACGACAGCATGTCGACATTAAGCAAAGCGGTTCTTTATTTTTAAACTTTTCCATTTCCACTATCAATATATAGTAGGAAGGGGCAGCTGATTGGCCACCTCGTCATGAAATGTCCAATGAGAAGTAGTAACTTGGGGGACCAATGTATCCTAGTCACCCTATCTGGAAAATGGCTTTATTATTATTTATATTGGATTCTAAAGTTATTTTAGTGCATTTGCTCGCCCCACCAATGCTTTTGTTAACGAGAAAAATAGACTTGAAGTGTAAACTGCGACTTGTGTTTTGGTCTTATTTCAGAGACGTTTCGCTGACGTGATACGTCCGGTCTAGTTTTGGCGTCTGGCAACCGACTTTCTTTCAGCTCACTTTTTGAGAACACTCTACTGAGTAGGAAAGATGTTTCATTCATGAATGATACAATTGAATGTGAGTCACTAAAAATCAGCTCTCGAGTCACTAAACTGGGTTCACCCATTTTGGGAAGTTCTTAATGAAATCCTAAATTACCAGATAAAGGGAGTTCGTAGATAACCATTGACCATAAGTAATTCTTTTCGCTACAATTTGAATGGGCACTCTCACCAGACTGAAATCATGAAGGAGAAAATAGATAGCCCTTCTATGGTTTCAAACTCATTCTCCTGCATCGCAAATCTATTGTGTCACTGACTAGGATCTTTAGTCTCTTGATAAAAAATGATTACAATCAGTAAAAGATGTACCCATTAATAGTTTTATGTGAACAGATGAAATAAAGGAAAGCAGTAACAAATAGTGTCTGATTAATTTAACCAAAAATATTATTTGGTTGCGTGCTGGATTCGAACCGGCAGTGTCATGTTGAAAGACGAGATCAATACCATCACACCATCAAGGCTGTGTAAATTGTTCATGTCTTTCGTGGTGTTGAGTTTAATTGTTTATTATTAATTGGTAAACTGGAAAAGGTATTTTAAATATACAAAAGGCAGTTTAGATGAGACATTTATATTGTAGGCTAATAGTTTAATGACTAAAGCGCTACAAATAATGCATTTAACTTTAGAACATAGTTGTTTTAATGATAAACTTAACATGCTGTTGTAGGCAGTTTATACAGATGAATGGAGATTGAAGATGCAAGGCTTTATTTAAATTAGGAAATTTGTTCTACTGAATAATAATACAATTAAATTTGTTTAATTGCAGGCAGTATGTCTCAAAAAAACTATATCCCCACTGTAGGAGGGATTAGACCTGCAAACTGAAGCATCAATGTTAAAATGACAAACCCATTAGGGGCGTTGTTGTTTTTAAAGTGGTTTAGCACCACCCAGCATCGGTAAAATATAATATATTGGCAACTAAATGCTGTCCAGAGAATGGAAAACTTCAGGTTTGTCCAGGTGGTGTCCAGCAACATTAAGAGGGGAAGCTGGGTATTTTGTTGACCACAGATTATTCTTCTAGCAACCCTCAGCCTTGTATGAATGCAACTTTGATTCTACTTAACTGCTTGATTTAACCAATGCAACTTTGGGTTTACTTATTTTTTTACCTGCACTAATATCGTCTAGTTTTTTTTCCTGCTACTGTATTTTTTTTTCTACTACTACTCCTCTGAATCTACATATGAAATTGGTAAATATAAACCTGATGTGCCACATAAAAGAGGGGTTTTGAAGATTAAATAAAAATATTATGGTGAACATTAAAACAATCTATAATGCATATTAAATAATTACTCTTGTTCAGCAGAAACAAAAATACATTGGGAAAGCAGCAAAGATTTGTAGCAGCCTAATATACAGTGTGAGTCAAGTGTCATATCCTCACTGCATGCAAAACTAAAAAAGCATTGACTGAATGAATGTCAATGACAATCATGACCTGTAAACTAAAATTCATTCAGATGTGGCATATAAAATGAAGAGTTATCCCACAGGATCCTGGGACAGATATACCTGGGAAATAAAAAGAGACAGCTACCATGTTCTGTACTGATTTACTCCTTTGGGTATTGTGTGGCCATACTACTCTCAAATCTCTATCCAGTAAAAACAAAATAATCTGGTTTCTCCATCTATTACAGCTGAGCAACCAAAAGTTCAGAGATGTGGAAAAATAAATCAAAAGTGACGGACCAGCTGGCTAGTGGCCAAGGTATGTATATAATTTTACCCTCCTACTTTCTCTGTAGTTGCACGGCAAAAATACATGCATAATTGATTGGCACACTATCAATCAACATCTAATGAAAATTATGTATGATCTGCTTTATCACTTACTGACTTCTGCTTAGTAACATAATCATAATTTCTCCCTAATCATCTCATTTCAGTTGTGTAATAATATAACTTAAATTACTTAGAATTTTCTGTCTACAGCTCAAAGTTCATTGGATTTCCTACGGTTGAAACTGTGCCTATATCTCATGAATTACATTTGGAGGGAACTGAATTGTAAAACCCAATTATGTGAAATATGTACAGTATACTTATTAAAAGGGCAATTACGTAATAAATGAATGTATGAAGCACTGCCACTGATCATTACTGTAGTCAGTGAATAATAGCAGAAATATCAGCTAGGGTGGTGGATGGAGATGGTGAAGTTTGTGACTCTTACCCTGGTGTTCATGAGTTCACATTCAGATGGAAAGGAATGCTTTTTTCTTCTCCATTTCACCACAATGCACACCTTTTTCTCTAGATTGTCTTTTTTTGTAATGTTAACCCGTATCCTTAATCCTAACCATAACATTTACTGTGAAGATTAGAATATAATTTGAATCGCCATGGAATGTATGAATGACTGAAATGTTCCGTGATGGCATGAATCCTTGCATGAATCCACCACAATGAAACGTGAAGGTGCACCATAATAGAAGGACTACTATAGAAGGACTACTATAGCCTAATAGTAAACTGTGAAGCTAAAATGTTGAAACTTTAAATATGTTGACATATACCGGTAACATAATTCATTTTCAAATTAGTTCCCTGAGAACTTTATTCGGGAGAATTTCTGAGATGTACGGTTGGGATGATGTAACCTGTGATGACAATCTGGATGAGTCGACTAAATGATGAAGATGCAGTATAACACTATAAATCCTAAAATGTGTTTCTTTCTGAAAGTCTTTTTTCAAAATGTCCCAGTTTTTCCCAAAACTTCATTAATTCTGTGATCCATGTGTTGAGGTCTCACTGTTTGCATCAGCCAGAACAAAGTCTAACTTGGACATAAATCATGGAATATGTTTTGAGGTGCTGTTTAGTGTCAATTTAACACATTGTTTTTGCTTACTAGTGCATTACTTAGTTCAAGGAATGCATGCCAAACTGTCATCAGCCTAGTTAAAAATATCATTGATGTACATAGTGAACAAAAATAATGCATCCGAGAACCAGCAAGTATACATTGTACATGGTGTCAATAATAATTCTGAAACCATGTAAGAGTGTCTAAGGCCAACACCAGTGACATCAACTTTTTAAGCAGCAGAGAATGATAAACTGTATCACAGGCCTTCAACAGATCCAACATATTAAGCAACACAGTATAACTTACTATCAACAAGGACATCCACATGGATCAACTTAGGGTTAATTGACTTGCCCAAGTCATGTCAATATTTGGCACAGTTAGGAATCAAACTGGCAAAATTTGAGACTACAAGCCAGAAAACCTAACCACTTAGCCACCTGTAAGGGTAACATATAGCCATTTTTCCAAATAGTTACAACCCCAGAAATCAATGCAAGGTTAAAAATATGAGTAACAACACTAATGATAGTTGGTGCAGCTCTAGCCAGCAGCTCTTGGTCAAGATTGACAGTTCCTGTTAATTACTTTGTCCATAACAAGCAAAGCATCAAGAACTTCATTTTGAATGAAGATGCAAAGTGAAAGCACTTGACTATCAACATCAAAATACCCCTGTATAACAAAGAGTGGGGCCAGACTCAATGGAGTGGCCAGTCTTCTGGCTGTGCCCTGTGGGGGTTATGAAAGGTACATTTCCTTCAGTATTAAAGGATAATTTCACAGTTGCTGCTTAATATACTCATTACTATTGTTACCAATTATGATTTACGTCATATACAATGATATTTTGTGTCAACACAATCAAACATTAGCATATTCAAATTCACAGTAGAACCAAGGTCCAGGATTCAGAGCCCGCCCCCAAGCTACCTTCCTTTCTCTGGAAGATGTGCCTTTAAAACAGAGACAATAGCTAGAAATTAGCTACAGTTTGATTTAACTTTATATATCAGTGTTTGTCATACATTCTGTTTGTGTTAATACTTAAACTTGTCACTGAAAATGTAATGCAACTGATTGAACTGTTTTTGTGTCTTATTGCATTGTATCAGAACATTTTTCCACATTTCCCAATGTAACTATATTACATATCTCTGCAATCTTAATTTATAATCCAGGCATTTGGCATAATTAACAATACCATGCTTACATGTATGTTTTATGTGCTCTCCGAACTTTACAGTAGCAGGTCCTGTCTCAGATGTTGTTGAAAAAGAAGGAGGTAGGCAAGGTCTGCACCCCTCACTGTCACTTAAACCTGTATTAACCTACCATTCATTGGGTTTCATTTGTTTGAGAGTGTAAAGTTTACCATGTATAGGAATTGCAAATCATTTCTCACTTGTGACAGTTGTGCTCATAAGCTTGCATACCTTGGCAAGAATTGCCAAGAATTGTGAAATCTGGGCATTGATTTTTACAATATGACTGTTCATGCAATAAATCTGACTGTTATACACTGGGGAGAACAAGTATTTGTTACACCGCTGATTTTGCAGGTTTTCCTACTTAACAACATTTAGAGGTCTGTAATTTTCATCATAGGTACACTTCAACTGTGAGAGACCGAATCTAAAACAAAAATCCAGAATATCACATTGTATGATTTTTAAATAATTAATTTGCATTTTATTGCATGACATAAGTATTTGATCACCTACCAACCAGTAATAATTCCAGCTCTCACAGACATGTAAATTTTTCTTTAAAAAGCCCTCCACTCATTACCTGTATTAACTGCACCTGTTTGAACTTGTTACCTGCATAAAAGACACCTGTCCACACACTCAATCAAACAGACTCCAACCTCTCCACAATGGCCAAGACCAGAGAGCTGTGTAAGGACATCAGGGATAAAATTATAGACCTGCACAAGACTGGGATTAGCTACAGGACAATTGGCAAGCAGCTTGGTCAGAAGGCAACAACTGTTGGCGCAATTATTAGAAAATGCAAGAAGTTCAAGATGAAGTCAATCTTCCTCGGTCTGGGGCTCCATGTAAGATCTCACCGCGTGGGGCATCAATGATCATGAGGAAGGTGAGGAAAAAGCCCAGAACCACACGGCAGGACCTGGTCAATGACCTGAAGAGAGCTGGGACCACAGTCTCAATAAAAACCATTAGTAACACACTACGCCATCATGGATTGAAATCCTGCAGCGCACGCAAGGTCTCCCTGCTCAATGTCCAGGCCCATCTGAAGTTTGCCAATGACCATCTGGATGATCCAGAGGAGGAAGAAGAAGGATGAACACAACCCCAAGAACAGCATCCCAACCGTGAAGCATGGAGGTGGAAACATCATGCTTTGGGGATGCTTTTCTGCAAAGGGGACAGGACAACTGCACCATATTAAAGGGAGGATGAATGGGGCCATGTATCGCAAGATCTTCGCTAACAACCTCCTTCCCTCAGTAAGAGCTTTGGAGATGGGTCGTGGCTGGGTCTTCCAGCATGACAACAACGCAAAACACACAGCCAGGTCAACTAAGGAGTGGCTCCATAAGAAACATCTCAAGGTCCTTGAGTGGCCTAGCCAGTCTCCAGACCTGAACCCAATGGAAAGTCTTTGGAGGGAGCTGAAAGGCTGTATTGCCCAGCAACAGCCCCAAAACCTGAAGGATCTGGAGAAGGTCTGTATGGAGGAGTGGGCCAAAATCCATGCTGCAGTGTGTGCAAACCTACTAATAACCAGTGGTGGGCCGTCAGGGCCTGCAAAGCCTTCTCTGCAGGCCCAAAGATAGTCAGAATATATTTTTTACATATATTATTCTTGAATATATTTTTTCATTAACACTATATATATTTTACAAAGTTCATTTCAATTATTCTATAAGGTAATTTAATTGCTACAGTATGTTCTTTTCAGTTGCCTTGCTTTTAGCGCAGCTCATATAAATGAAAGTTTTTTTTATCCAATAAGATTTTTTCATCTGTGTTGTCTCCGGGTAGACTAGGGTATTCAGAATTCAGAGTGAATACCGTCTGCTGTTGAAGCCCATCAGGACCATGTTGTTGATTGTCATATTTTTAACCAATCAGATTTCGACTTTACCATGTTGGGTGTGTTCTTTGACCAACCAAAGCTTTTCTGCAAGTTCAACAAAAAAATGTAAAAAAAGTTTGCCATCCGAACAATAACTAGCTTAGCTTACCTGTCTCTGATTTCTTTAAACTTTAAATTTTTAGATTTTTTACTTTTAGCAGAATGGCAGATGGAGGTGAAGAAATAGCTATCGTGGCGAATATAGGACTGGGCAGAATCGACTCTCAGCACTGGGCAAGATCTTTTATTGGAACTTACCGCAAAGATGTGCTGTACAACCGTGTCATTGAAGTCTTTTTAAAAGAGAAAGGAGGACGGACTTCGTTTTCAAATATTGAAGAGCTTTGGTGAGTTTGATGGATTTTTATATATGTTTAATAGCAGGGCCTTAGGGATGGGCCGATACCGATACAAGTACTTGGTAGTACTCCAAGTCGATACTTCCTTGGAGTACTTTTAGAGCGTTATGCTGGCGTTATGCAAGCGTTGCGCTTTACAGATTAGCCATCGATGGCCATAGTTGTAAATCTGATTCACGTAAATGTTTCAGATGGAAATGTTCAGCCCTATGCATATATATCATATTGATGATAACGACAGTCTACTTCGTCATTCAGAGACCATGCTTATAAAGCTATAAAACTGTCTTTATTGCTATTTAAAAAAGAAAGAAAAGCGATTTAAATGTGCTTAAAATGCATAATCATTCCAAAGACAGAACCACCGTTAGCTATTGAAAAAAACTATTTTCCTTAGGAGTTGTCCAGTAGAGTTCAAATGGCGAAATGCGATATCGTTTTTCTCATTGTTATTTTCATGTAGCCTAATATTTGTAAAATTATAGGTAGAAAATATTAGAATCCTCAAGGAAATGCGCACATTTAAGTACAGGAATGAACGAAGGATGCAAGTTGTAGGGCTCTCAAGTGTCGCGCATTGAGCGTGACAGTCACTCATTTCACTCTTTGGTCACGCACTAAATATAATATATTTAATATGCCGCTCCGCTCTCACTATGGAACTGGCAGGAATTAAGCGTGTCTCCCCTGGATTGTCGAGCCTGCCACTTATCAGCCAATCACAAAAAATAAATGGGCTATACAATAGCCAATCAGAAAATAGCACTATTATATTTGGGTAAGATTTAATGCAACAACCAATTAAAAAAATAATATCCTGTAAATGTTCACATGATTCCTATTGGAAACGACTGGAGCTCCAAGCATCAGTTTGAGCACTGAGTAAGTAATGATCTCCAAATTCACAACTTGTTTGATACAAACAATGACAATTTGTTTGTATATGAACTCCCTTCACCTGATCAATTTGGTTTTAAGTAGGGACTTCCCAAAACTTGTGAACTCAGATTTACTCAGAAAAGTACTTTTACTCAAGTAAATGTCCACCTCTGCTAGCATGTACGAGATGATCACACTTGATGTTCTACAGTAGGGCTGGGCAAACTATGGCCCGTGGGCTAGATGCGGCCCACTGGGCCTGGCCCACTTTGATCTGGCCCACAGTCTACCGACGCTCTTAAGCGTCAAGCGCGATTGTATCGCGATTATCTCGCAAACCGTATATGCTAGCAACAAAGGCTTGGTACCGTTGGAAAGACGAAGATCAGCCGAAAAGAATGAGTGTTGGCTCATCCATGTGGGTTTATCAGACTCGACAGCTATCGCGCCTCGAAGTCGGTCATATTTTTTTTACTTTTGACTGTTTTACTAAACACATTACAGACAGGATGTAGGATGTGAAAATGACAAAATAGCAACTCTGAAATGATATAGGACATCATCCTGCACAATACCAACATGGTACCAATATGGTTGGAAAGAGGGGGTTCCGCTGATAAAATATTGCCAATGCAAATAATGAGAAGTGGTTTGTCCATGTGGATTAATGACAAGCCGTAGATATCACGTCTCAAAGTTGGGTACTATTCACTGACTATATTTTGGTAAACTAAAAACATTACAGTCAAACAAGGTTTTACAAAACAAAACATTTATTTTCTGTAGGATACACACCTAACTGTGTAGGGGGCATTGTTAATTTAATGAAATAACATTTCTTATTTTTCATACATCGCTATAAAATGCGGCCCTTCATTTGGTTTCAAAAGCTCAATGTGGCCCTCAAGCAAAAATATTTGCCCACCCCTGTTCTAGAGCGTCGGGGGTCTTTGAAGGTTGATCACGTGAATTTGATGGTGGGAAGCTAAAATCGTGATCATGATAAAATGTTATTAATTGTGCAGCCCTACTGTCTTGAACCAATTTCGGTTCAAAGAATCAAAGATCGCAGCCTTGGTTTTAGTGCTTCCAAATTTTAATGCTGATGCCGAGAGGGTAATTTTGATGGTTGGTTTGAACAAAACCTCAACACAAAACAGCTTGTCTCTGGACGGGACATTGTCCTCAATCATGACCCTGAAAATGGCTAGGCTTGAGCCGAACTGTTTCAAATGTGGAAATTCTTCTGCAAGTTTGAGAAATTATTAAACCAATTATTTGGTTATACAACCAAAACACTAATAATTATTATTTAACCCGCCCTCCCTTTGACCACCTGACTGGGGGGATGTCACTCTTGCCTGTCTTCAAAACTTGAGAGCCCTGAAGTTATTAGGCTATTCGGTGCATACTATAACTGTAGAAAACGGCATGAAGAACGCCCATGAGGGAGGAAAGACAAATGCTGGTAGTTAGCAAAACTTCTGGGTAAACAAAATAGTGGTATTTCTGAGTTCTGACATACTAACGTTAAGAAATATAACTTAAAGGAAATACGATGTAGTGTAACGTCCAGCCCTGGAGGGGCTGTGAAAGGGACTGTTTTGTTTTGAGTTGCTCTCCTTTGTGTGTCCTGTCTCTGGTTTGTTCCCTCGTGTTGTGTTTTGGTTCCCCTTTTGTTTGTTTCGATCATTGCTTTATGTTATGGGACTGTTTTAGTTACATCATCATTAGTATTGATCCCAGGTGTTTTGTGTTAGTCTTCATTTGGTGTAGTATTTACCCTTGTGTTCCTCCCTGTCTCTTGTCGGTCAATGTTGATGTTACGTGTTCCTGTTAGGTTACTTCGGAATTGTGGTGTGTTACTGTCATATAGATATACTCCAGTTTTGCCCCTCGTGGCAGTATTTGTTTCGAAGTCTTATTGAATAAACTATGTTTGATTACATTTCCTTTGCGCCTGCATCTATCCTGCTTCTACATTGGAACATGACATGTAGCCTATTTATATTTTGTATATTATATACAAAAGCCCTAGAATGTCATTGTGAGATTATTATAAAGCGTTTTAATTTCGGGAAGATATTGAAGGCCTAGGTGTAAAATGCACGGCCCACCACTGCTAATAACATAAATCACCCAAATGTCCCTGATCAAATGTTTACATACACTTGAATGTTTGGCCTTGTTACATACACACATGTTATTGACACACAGGTTAAAATGGCAACTAAAGATTACTTTCCCACACTTTGGCATTTTAAATTGCAATTAGTGTTTGTGTATAGATAGTCAATGAGTATGTTAGCTCTCACATGGATGCATACAGCAGGCTAGATACTGAGCCCTTAGGAGCAGAAAAGAACTGTCAAAAGACCTGCGTAGTAAGTTACTGGAACTGCATAACGTTGGAAAAGGATATAAAAAGACATCCAAATCCTTTCAAATGGCAGTCAGTACTTTTCAATCACATATTAAGAAGTGGAAGATTCAGGGATCTCTTGATACCAAGCCAAGATAGACAAAGAAAGATTTCGTCCAAAACTGACAAAATAATTGTTTGGGATACAAAGATAAAGACAAAAAATCCTGATTACAATATGACCGACAACACCTTGACATGCCTCACAACTTCTGGCACACTGTAATTTAAAGTGACAAGACCAAAATAGAGCTTTATGGTCACAACCATAAGTGCTATGTTTGGAGAGGGGTTAACAAGGCCTATAGTGAAAATAATACCATACCCACTGTGAAGCATGGTGGTGGCTCACTGATGTTTTGGGGGTGTGAGAGCTCTAAAGGCATGGGGAAACTTGTGAAAATTGATGGCAAGATGAATGCAGCATGTTATCAGACAATACTGGCAGACAATTTGCATTCTTCTGCATGAAAGCTGCGCATGAGACACTCTTGGACTTTCCAGCACAACATTGACCCTAAGCACAATTTCAAGTTGATACTCCAGTGATTAGAGCAGAAAAAGGTGAAGGTTCTGGATCACAGTCTCCTGACCTTAATATCATTGAGCCACTCTGGAGAGATCTCAAACGTGCGGTTCATGCAAGATGACCTGTGAATTTGCATGACCTGAAGGCTTTTTGTCAAGACAAATGGGCAGCTATACCACCTGCAATAATTCAGCGCCTCATAGACAACTATCAAAAATGGCTGCATGCTGTCATTGATGCTAAAGGGGGCAATACACCATATTGAGAACTGAAAGTATGCAGACTTTTGAATAGAGGTCATTTTATTATTCTCTTTGTTGCGCCATTCTGTTATGACCTGCAGTTGAATATGAATCCAATGCAAACATTTGAGCACAACTGTACGCTATTTATGTGGAGTGAGAAGGAATATATTTGTTACCCATTTGCCAGAGTTCTTAGTACATGTTCTAAGACCATTCCTCCATACCGACATGTTGAATTCCAAAAAGCCAGCTTTTGTAAAATGTTGAAATTGTGATCAAAGTTACACTTCCTTTGAATAAGTAAATTGTTTCTAGATAACTAGAAGTTTAATAAATGTCAATGCCATAATACAAACCCAACCCTGATACTAGTCCTTAATGTAACCTTTACCAGCAATCTAATTCAGTTAGCTGTGCAATATTTCACCGGTGCTCCAAGCCAATGTGTTTTAGACCCTGATTTCAGATTGCATAGCCAAGGGCTCACAATGCAGAGACACAGGGAGAATCTGCTCACATTGAGCAATGTGAACAATTGTAGACAAGACTGCTGTGCCAAAGCATCTGGGAGGCTGTCTGTTAATCTCCAGGGAGCCCAGTATTCAGGACCCTGACTGTCAATATCTAGATGTAATTCATTCAAAAAACAGAGACACAGCCAACATAATGTATACAAAATGCCTTTTTATACTAAATTAGTCCCAGTAAAGGGACAAATGTGATGTTATCAGCTAAATCCCATTTAGATAAATGTTTAGTTTTCTATGTGTTATCTCACAATGTAACCAGTATCTGCAATGTTTATTAAATCTAATTGAATTATAAGAACATTTTCGTAAGACAATTTTCAATATTCATCTTGCCATGACTGAAGCTGTTTGCTTGTTAGAGTAGATCTTTTTTGCAATATGTTTTGCATATTTCTCTCAGGTTTCTTCTTTGGCTCTCAGCGGAGGCGGTCGCATTTTTCTCCCTCTCCCTTCCCTTATCTTCCCTGCTTGCTAAAGTGTTGATCTCTTCAACTGTCTCGTCCTTGTCCTGTACTCAGAGCCTCTCACAGCTGTGCTCTCCAAACTGAGGAAATTATGGATTTGATTAACTGGTCTCTAAGCGCAATTGACACCATAAT
>JACXGM010005182.1:0-16838 GCA_016801145.1 Umbra pygmaea
TCGGGGTGTTGCATGCATTGGATTTTTCCTACTCGTGCGCTAAAACCAATGCGTTAATAAAACCGGATGTTGTGTCTAGCTAACACTTGCTAGCTTTTCAAAACGGTGAAAAATTTGGTATAGCCAACACTTATAGTTACTGACCTGCTAATTCAATGTCTTTCGAATTCCCTATTCCAAGCATATTGTTTTTGATTGAAGTCTCTGTAGACATCTGCTGTTATATCAAAAATGTCAGGATACCCGGCGACCGCTCATATAAGTTTCTCCTCCATTTTTACATGCGCTGTGAAACACTAGACACTGCGTAAATTAGGCAAATGGCTTTGCATCAAAACTATGCATATGCAACGCATCTAGCGGATTCGGTGTGATTTGGGCATCAGGCTCCATCAGGTTGGATGGGGAGCGTCGGTGCACAGCCATTTTCAGATCTCACCAGAGAGTTCAATCAGGTTCAAGTCTGGGCTTTGGCTGGGGCACTCAAGGACATTCACAGAGTTGTCCTGTAGCCACTCCTTTGTTATATTGACTGTGTGCTTAGGGTTGTTGTCCTGTTGTTAGATGAACCTTTGCCCAATTTTGAGGGCCAGAGTGCTCTGGAGCAGGTTTTAGCAAAGATGTCTCTGTACATTGCTGCATTCATTTTTCCTTTGATCCTGACAAGTCTCCCAGTTCCTGCTGCTGAAAAACATGCCCACAACATGATTCTGCCATTCAGGCTATAGAGTTCAACCTTTATTTCATCAGACCAGAGTATTTTGTTTCTCATGTTCTGAGATACCTTCAGGTGCCGTTTGGCAAACTCCAGATGGGCTCTCATGTGCCTTTTACCGAGGAGTGGCTACTGTCTGGCCATTCTATCATACAGGCTCAATTGGTGGAGTGCTGCAGAGATGGTGGTTCTTCTGGAAGGTTCTCCTTCACAGAAAAACGCTGGAGCTATGTCAGTGTGACCATCGGGTTCTTGGGCACCTCCCTGACTAAGGCCCTTCTCCCCCAATTGCTCAGTTTGGCCGGGCGGCAAGCTCTAGCAAGAGTCCTGGTGGTTCCATACTTCTTCCATGTATGGAGGATGGAATGCCACTGTGCTCACTGGGACATACAATGCTGTTCCCTTCTCAGATCTGTGCCTCGATACAATCTTCTCTCAGAGGTCTCCAGACAATTTGTTGGACTTCATGGCTTGGTTTGTGCTCTGAAATGTTAACTGTGGGACCTTATACAGTCATATGCAAAAGTTTAGGCACCCCTGACAATTTCCATGATTTTCATTTTTAAACAATTGGGTGTTTGGAACAGCAATTTAATTTTTTATCTATCAAATACCTGAAGGACACAGTATTATTTCAGTAGTGAAATTAGGTTTATTGGGATGGCCAATCCAGAACACTGTACTTGTTCTTCTGCATAAATGCCAGAGTAGATTTTGGACAATGTTTTGGGTCGTTGTCTTGTTGAAATATCCAGCCCGGGCATAACTTCAACTTTGTGACTGATTCCTCTACATTTTTCTCAAGTATCTGCTGATATTGAGTGGAATCCATGCAACCCTCAACTTTAGCAAGATCCCCAGTACCAGCACTGGCCACAGAGCCCCACAGCATGATGGAACCTCCACCAAATTTTACTGTGTGTAGCAAATGTTTGTTTTGGAATGCTGTGTGCTTTTGCTGCCATGCATAATGCCCCTTGTTATAACCAAATAACTCGATTTTTGTTTCATCAGTCCACAGCAGCTTCCAAAATGAAGCTGGCTTGTCCAAATGTGCGTTTGCATACCTCAAGCAACTCTGTTTGTGGCATGTGTGCAGAAAAGGCTTCTTCCGCATCACTCTCCCGTGTAGCTTGTCCTTGTGCAAGTGATAATCCAATGAACGTCATTTCACTACTGAAATATTACTGTGTCCTTCAGTTATTTGATAGATTAAAATGAAATTGCTGATCCAAGCACCCAATTGAAATAAATGAAAATCATGGAAATTGTCAGGGGTGCCTAAACTTTTGCATATGACTTTATTGACAAGTGTGTGCCTTTTTTTTATAAATATGCTAAGATTTTAAACACACTTCTTTCACATTGTCATTATGGTGTATTGTTTGTAGAATTTTGAGGGAAATAATTAATTTAATCCATTTCAGAATAAGGATGTAACATACCAAAATGTGGAAAAAGTGAAGTGCTGTGAATACTTTCCAGATGCAATGTACACTGCTCAAATAAATTAAGAGATCACGCAGTCATCACAGTATAACACCAAGTCAATTAAACTTCAGGGATATCAATCTGTCCAGTTAGGAAGAATAAGCAATTGTGAATCAATGTCACCTGTTGTGGTGCAAATAATAGTGACAACAGATGCACTGGAATGGCAATAGCAGGACAACCCCCAAAAAGGGAATGGTTTTTCAAGTGGTAGCCACAAACAATTGCTCTCTCCTTATCCTTCCTGACAGATTTTTCTTCAGTTTTGCGTTTTGCTAGTGTCCTTGTCACCAATGGTAGCATGAAGTGGTACCTGCAGCCCATGTTGCACAGGTAGTTCCGTTCCTCCAGGTTGGCACATCGATACATGCTGTATTCCAGGTTGGCACATCGATACATGCTGTCCTCCAGGTTGGCACATCGATACATGCCGTCACAAGAAGGTTTTCTGTGTCTTTCAGTAGCCTCGATTATGGAGAAGATACCAGGAGACGGGCCATTACACAAGGAGACCTGGACAGGTATCTGCTCTGATGTGTGAGGAGGAACAGGAGGACTACTGGTGTGCATGTTCCTGACCAAACTGTCAGAAACAGACTCCATGAGGGTGGCATGAGGGCCCAACGTTCTTTAGTTGGACCTGTGCTCACAGCCCAGCACCGTGCAGCTCAAATTGCATTCACCAGACAACACCAGAATTGGCAGGTCTGCCATTGGTGCCCTGTTCTCTTCACAGATGAGAGCAGGTTCACTTTGAGGACATGTGACAACATCATCCAGTGTGACTGGTTTGTTGGTGGGTCAGTGATGGTTTGGGGAGGCATATCCTTGGAGTATTGCACAGACCTCCACGTGTTAGCCAACAGTGCCCTGACTGCTGTTATATACCGGTGTATATAGACCCATCATAGGACCTTACGCTGGTGCAGTGGGCCCTGGGTTCCTTTTGGTGCAGGACAATACCTGGCCTCATGGTCAGAGTGTTTAGGCAGTTCCTGGATGACTAGGGTGTTTACTCCATTGACTGGCCCTCACTATCCCCAGACCTGAATCCAATTGAGATCCTCTGGGACGTTATGTATTGGTGCATCCGACGCTGGCAAGTAGCGCCACAGGCTGTCCGGGAGCTGCCCTGATCCAGGTTTGGGAGGAGGTCCCCCAGGACACCATTCGCCAACTCATCAGGAGCATGCCCAGATGTTGTCAGGAGTCCATACAGGCATGTGGGGGGTCATATACTCTACATAATTGAATCACATGAGTTGGAACGGCCCGTGATTTCAGTTTTTTACTCAGATTTTCGGTGTGAGTTTGATCCAGCCCTCATTGACCGTTGACCGTTGTTAGAGTACGCCATTTTGTTCTCAATGAATTACACAATGTACACTAAAGATGCTGATCTTTATTGTTTCGTTCATCGAGAACCGATGTGTGATATGAGTGTTCCCTAGATTTTTTGTAGCAGTGTGCGTGTTTCCTTTGAGATGATCAGTGTATTTAACAAAGAATATTTAATTTATCAGAATCGCTTTTTTGCCAATTATTTGGCATAACAGTTATTAAGTTTTGATGTACAAATATTTTGTAAATATTAAACATAAAGGGGGACATTCTTACCTTGGAGCAATAGATCCATATTTCTGCAAAGGGAAAATAAACAATGTATCATTTCTGAATTTGTGATTAAACTGTATGTAAAAAAATATACAGTAAACAACCAAAAGTATTTTTTTTAAAACTTTTATTTATCTAGGTGTACCGGTTGAGAACAGCTTCTCATTAGCAGTCACGACCAGGTCAAGACAAAGCGCAATGGTGCAAGACAACATAAAGTTACGCTAAATAAAAATACAAGGTGCAGCTAGAGTATAACAGTTCATGCAAATGAGGTCTAAATTAGAAAGGTAGATTAGTTGGTATGCAAAGTGACTCAGCAATAACAATGGAATGGGTAACATTTGAGCATAACTGTGCAAATGATATTGTGCAAATAACATACAGCGAATAACTAAATGTGCAGATGAGTGTGTACAAATATACCATGGGGAATAACTAAAGCACTAGGGCATAAATGAGAAAAGATAGTAAGCGAGTGAGGGGGGAGGGTCAGCGTGAACAGTGATTGGATATATCTAGCTCTAAAAGTTGTACCTTAAAAGCAGTGTGGGAAATGGTGTCCTTAAGTTTAGGACTTTTGTAGGTCATTCCAGTCATTAGCAGCTGTGAACTGGAAGGAGTGGAGGCCAAAGGATGTATGGGCTTTTGGGGTGACTAGTGAGATGTACCTGCTTGAGCACAGGTAATGGGTGAGTGATGCAATTGTGGGAAGTGAATTTAGGTACAGTGGGGTTTTGCGTAGAAGTGACTTGTAGATGAGTTGATACCAGTGAGTCAGGCATTGTGTGTAACAAGGTCCATTCAAATAGTGCATAAATGTCACAGAGGTGGGTGTTAAATAGGGCATTGGAGAGAAATCAGATTGCGCTGTGGTAGACTAAATCTAATTTTCTCAGGAGGGTGTTAGAGGCAATTCTGTAGATGACATCACTAAAGTCTAGGATTGGTATGATGGTCATTTTCACTGGAGCGTGTTTGGCAGTGTGGGTGAAGGAGGCCTTATTGCAGAATTAGAAGCCATCCCTAGATTACATTTTGGATTGGAAATTGTTAATGTGGGTCTGGAAGGAGAGTGAACTCTCTAACCAGACACCTAGGTATTTGTAGGCGTCCACATATTATAGTTTAGACCAGGGGTATTCAACTCTGGACTTCGAAGCCAGATCCACTCCACTTTTTCATTGCAACCCTCTAATCTGAGACTTCTTTAGACCTGGGACACCTATTTAGACGTGGGACACCAGGTGAGTCCAGTTAATGTTGAGGTAGAACAGAAACCCAGAAGGCTCTGGACTCCATAGAGTTCATGTAGGAGCAGTTGTAGGCCGCGAGAAGGAGTGTTTTATGGTATCGAAGCTGTCATGTACTGTATGTGGACACCCGTACTAATGGTAGAAGAGGGATAATGGTCAAAGACTGTTTATTAGGGTTTGGGCTAGGCCCCTTAGTTCTGGTGAAGTGTCATCTTAATGCTACAGGATACAAAGACATTTTAGACAATTCGTTGCTTCCAAATTTTTGGCAACTTTTTTGGGGAAGGCTCTTTCCTGTTCCAGCATGACTGCCCCTGTGAACAAACCTGGTTCCATAAAGGCATGGTGAGGATTTTAGTGTGGTGGAACTTGAACGGCCTGCACAGAGCCATGACCTCAACCCCATCGAACACCTTTGGAATTACTTGGAATGGCGATTATGAACCAGGTCTTCTCGACCAACATCAGTGTCTGATTTCATAAATGCACTTTTTGCTGAATGGGCACAAATTCCCACAGACACAATCCAAAATCTTACAAATACTTTTGGCTATATAGTGTCTATATAAAGGTATATATAAGGTAGAATAGCTTACACCTAGGATATAGTGGAAACATTTTTATGTACACTACCCATGTTCAAGTTAATAGTAACAATTTGTAGAGTGTATTAAACCAAACAGACACATCCAGGATACAGACGTCCTTTTGATATGAGCTGCAAGGAAGGACATTTCTAGATGTTACCATGAGGTCATTGGGATTTTAAAACCACCACAGTTCTAATGGTGTAATTGGACAAATCTGAGGTTCATTGTAATGACTACACCATACAAATTTAAACAATTAAATGAAAAGTAGGACAATATACCCATACTATGTAACAAAAAAGCGAAAGTTGATTAACTTCCTAGTGTTTATAATGTTGTTTGTTATGTTATGTAATGTTTATCCTATCAGTGACATTGGTGACGACACAAATTTTCTTTCAAAAAAGAAAACTTAAACAAAACCTAACATAATAACTTTGTTGTTATTATAACAAATACATGAATCCTCTAATTTGACAATACAGATTATTTTGAGCAGAACGTTAAAATTATATCTATTCCAAACTCACATTTCAAACAACAATACCTACCGCAATGAATCCCAGGTGGCTCTCGTTGTTCAGGGCCTGCAGCATCTCCTCAGCCTCCTGGAACTTGGCCAGCGTGTGTGTGAGCTCATCTGCCTGCATCTGGATGGAGGAGATGAGGCTTGCAGCTTTGCTCTCCACCCGCTGCATAAAGCCTGACTCCTCTATCTCCAGGTAGCGGCGCAGCTCACCGAACTCCTTACGCACCACCCACTTCAACACGTCTGACTCATTCTGACAATCCAGAAGGCAGTGCAGCATCAGACGTGTACGGCACATCTTCAAGTTTAGGTTTAAGCACTTTTTTACTTGTGAGTAAAGACAGCAACACGTTTTCATGTGTTGTGGTATATTGTTATGTGAACTTAGCTATATTAGCTGCAGCAAGATATTTATGGACTGGCACAGATTTTTTTTAATTGTGATGTATTTTTCAGTGTTTCTGATTTTTTGTTTATCCAAATTGTGATTATGCCCCTGCTTCATCGTAGCAACTCCCAGTGGACTCAGGGCAGTCGATGCTCCGTTATATACTATTCTAATTCTTATCAGGCTGTTTGCTAGTCTGGAGCAGGGCCAGCCCCAGGCATAAGCGAACTAAGCGGCTGCTTGGGGCCCCCTGGCCACCAGGGGCCCCCATTGGAGTGCACAGGTGACTCCACATGGTAGGAGGGGGCCCCCAAATCAAATTCTGCTTAGGGCCCCCAAAAGGCTCGGGCCGGCACTTGTCTGGAGTCTTTATGCTCTAGAAGGAACGCACACTCTGGCCTTCTATCTGGAATTATTAGCTCTGGGTGCTTAGGCCGCCACAAGGAGTTGCTAGAGTGTGACGATGCAAGGCAACCGTACTTGATGAGTAACCCCCCAAAAACATAGAAGGTGCTGGCATACTGCATCTCCCTCTGAGGGGCCCCTGAGCTAATCTACGAAAGTTTTTATTTCACTGTCTTTTTTTAGATACCCAGATGTGTCAAAAACCTGTCACTCACGGTGATGCGGGACTTGTTGTACGCCATTTTACAAATCTGCTCTTCCAGCTTCTGCTTCTGTGTCTGAAAATCTGTCATCAAGCAGGAAATATCCTCCTGGGAAATCAGTATAAAGGCAAAACAAAGCAAAAGTGAGCAAGTCGTCCTGTAGAAATTACGTGCTTCCTTACCTGAGGCAATCTGCGTAGTTTGGGATTTAAAAAAGCAACAGATCTATATGACAAGATGTATACTTCATATTATTCAGGTTGGTTGAAAATTGTGTCTTAGATATCGCGTGGGTTAACAGAGAGAGTGTTTAACTGATTTGATTGATTTAAGAGCTCGTGTGGTTTTGCTATGGGAACATACAAGTAATGTTTAAAACATTATAATTCCTCTAATTTGAAAATGTTAATTGTTTTATTATTTCCATTAAGATTCTACATGCACCCTTTGAGACTATTAGTCTTCAGTTAAATGAAATGTTCATGCCATGCTGATGTGTTGTCGTGGAGTGATTGCAGACATTAATTGAGATTGCTATCAAGAGAAACCTTTTAACGAATCCTTAGTATATCAACATTCAAAGCAGAAGTATGAGTCATTCTCTAACATCAACGACGCAAGACGTTATTTTAAATAAGGCAGTTAATAGATAACTGATCAAAGTGACTCTTTAACTTCCTTCATTATTTGGTCTCACTAAGTTGAAGCCAATTCAGGTACAGCATTTACAGTGATTGTATACTGAAGAATGAACAGTTAGGTATGACTGGTCAGCTCAGGCCTGAGTGGTCATGTGTTTTCGGACAGACAAGGTGTTTACCTTCATGCGGCTGTAAACGCTGCAGACTGGGGTGATCTTGTGGCTGTGGTGAGCCCCGATGCTGCCACACATTCCGCAGATGACCGTCTGGTCCTCCTCGCAGTACAGACTCAGAGGGTTGTGGTGCTCGGGGCACGTCTCTGGCTGAGCCCCCTCTGGCCCACTCAGCTCCCGCAGGGTGTCCACGATCATGGCCAGGCTCACGTTGGGCGGGGGGCTGTCGCCATCCACCGCACAACGACACACGGGACACTGCAACCCGCCCAGGGGCTCCATGGTCATAGATCGCACGCAGCCCCGGCAGTAGGAGTGGCCGCACTGAAGCATCAGCGGCTCGACGAAGACCTCCAGACACACCGGACATCTCAGCTGATCCGCCAGGGACATAAGGCTCATTCTACGCTCCATCCAAAACAATGAATAACAGCAAGAGAACCTGTCCCGTTAGAGCTCTGTTGCAGCTCAAATCCTCTTCGGTCTTTGACGTTTCAACGTGTCGAACTGTCACAGAACCTTCACAGTGCTCTTTGATTAGAGGGAACTGTGAAACTGGCTCCAGCCTCTCTAGAACTGGGAGATTAGAGCTGAAGTTGTTCCACTTTAATGTCAGTGAGGTAGTTGATAGTGAGCAAGCATATGAACACAACACACACTTGCCTGCAACGCAACCCACAGAGACTCATACACATGCACATTCGGGCACACCATGCCAGAAAGTGCAAACACAACACATAGCGGTCACCTTCTGGCCCTGCGTTATCACAGTACTGCTCTGCTGCTAAGTGCTTACCACTTCACATTAAGTAGCTGTTTTACCAAAGACAATGCCACTCTGAAAGTTGTTGATACCCCAAATACATTGCAACTCGGAAAGTAGTTGATTCCCCAAAGAAATGGCTAATCTAAAAGTAGCTATTTGCCCAGATACACGTCTAATCTAAAAGTAGTTAATTTCCCAAAAACATGGCTACTCTAAAAGGAGTCGTTCATACACATTATAGATTCCTATATTCATACAGTACCCACGTCCTTCTAGTTCTGAAAAGTTAAACTATTACCTGGGAGGGAGGTCATCATAGTAGATGTAGTAGGTATAGTACCCATGTTAATTATTTGGAAAAAGAACCACTTTTTTAACTATTGCAGTGCTAGTTTGATTTAATCGAGTCTTAGATTAGATACATTTTGAAAAATTACATAAGAACGCATGTATCTGGTTGACATGTAAAATATGTTAAAACTGGTACTGGTCATTTGGTCTTGGTATTAAAATGTTCATGTAGTATGTTCTTTCCACAAGAGAACGAATGAAAACAGACAATAAAGTAAACTTCAACACAGTGGCAATTGTGTGCAACAAAACCTCCAAGATATCTGAGTGGATTTATCTGTTAACCTTCATGAAGGTTTCCTCTGGTCCTCCATTAGAGGGTAGCATTTCAGCACGGTCCTAAGCCAATTCAAAGCTGCATTTACCACGCTTACAGTGTATCAACACTTGAGAATTTCAGGGAAACAAAATAACACGACAACAGTGCAATGACAGCGAATAGACGCACTGAAAACTTCTTCAAAATCATCTTTATTTCAAACATGTTCTCATACAGACCTTAAGGCATCTGTACAAAGCACAGTTCCTGTACGGTTGTAAAAATCATTACCCTTAGATGTTGGAGAGGTATGTTAAATTATAAACAGATATATATTTTTGGCATTTTTCATCCTTAATCTATTCTTTTAATCAATAATCTTAAATTACAGCTATTCATCTATTTCTTATTTTGATTTCTTACATCTTTCAGACAGTGAGATAAAGACAGAAACAGCGTTTATATCCATCAAGTATGTACATAGAGTAACATCACACCACACACAGCAGACTACACATCACTAAGGGAGGAATATCACATCAACTCAATGCTCCACATTTAGCTATATACAGGTCCCTACTCTGGCACGATGTTGCTACATCACCACGGACTTCAATGGGGGTGGGGTGTGAGAGGTGTCTTAGAATGTGTGTTTGTTTCAGGGCCGGTGTTTATTCATGGTTTATTGTATCCTGGATTCCTGTGGTGTGATGTAGGGCCAGGATGTAGGCAGGCAGGAGGGGGGAGGAGTCAGTGACATGATATAGGACCGGGGCGGGTTAAAAACAAATATACGTAGTACAACACCAGGCTACCGTAGCTTCCCATGATTCATATCCCCAGTAGCCAATGGGACAGTCCTGGTGGTGGGGGGGCATTGATTACACCCTAAATCAGCATTTTGCTACTCCGGTGGATTTCCTGAAGCTCTACTCCACCACGTTCACCCTGAACGTTACGCGTCCCAGGAACTTGTCGCGGTCGTCACTGTTCCTCAGGTTCGAGCCCTCGATCTTGCACTCCACAGTCACCTCGTTGTTGTAGTCCTCCTTGTTCAGAAAGAGCTTGACAGCGACCAGGGGCTGAACATACGTCGGCTGGCAGGTGCAGGGAGAAAATGACGAAGAGAACATTAATTCTAAAATACTACGTTTGCGCTTGTGCGCCGGTTCTTTTTGGGTTTGGTTAGACTGGCTTGTTCTGTGTTCTTGCTACAGGAATGTGTAGTTGTTGTTTTTAATGTTTTACTGTATTAAATATTGTCATTTTATACTTTGCGATTAGTTGTTGCCAGGGAACCAATGGAGATGAGGCCATGATATCCACTGGTTTCTACTGTTTAAATAAAGTTTATATTTAAACAGAATTGCTAAAGCCCATTTCCTCTCCTCCTTTCTATTCCCTTAATGTCAGATAATTTGACAAAGGTACCATTTTGTAAATGTAAATAAACTTAAATTATTTAGTATTCTGTATAAAGAACAATTTGTTTTCCAATACAATAATAGGTACATGTGGTATTGTGTACTTACGTGCAAATTTTTCCCGTAATAAGGGAAGTACATCTTGTCGAATCTCCCCTCAGATGGGAAGTACTGCATCTGCAGGGGGCTTTCTCTCCCCTGAGAGAAGCAGGAGGAAGAGGAGGAAGAGGTGGAAAAGAAGAAGGTTGAGACCACAGAACCGTCTATTTATATTCACTGGGAGCACAGCAGGCTCCCCACACCGACTCTCAAACCATCTGGTGAACATCAGATGGACTACGTAGTATGTACACGCAATCACATGCACCAACCAGAGAATAAAAAAACACCAAATAATTACCATACACACACAAACACACACAAACACACACAAACACACACAAACACACACAAACACACACAAACACACACAAACACACACAAACACACACAAACACACAGATCTGTCACCAAATGGTTGTGTCACTGAGGTGAGGTGGGCTGCCTACACAACCACAAGCCCCTTGACAAATTAAATATTACAAAGAAATATAAATACTAGCAAAATCCATGTTCTACCCCTATTTACAGTTAAGTAATTTATCTGACAAACTGGACCAGATGGAAAACAATCCCATAACCCTGGCTTGCAAGCGCTATTCTTTACCAATTTTCAGAAATTTGTTATATTGTCCCTGTATTTATCCTGTGTTCGATAAAAACGTATATAAAAAAACAATTTAAAAGCTCTATACTTAAAATTTGAGCCGACAGGACAAATGGATGGAATGTTACATAGTGCAGCTTTAAAAGTGGTTTGCATGGACTAAATATGCTTTAAAAGTGGTTTGCATGGACTAAATATGGTTTCCTGCACATTTCCAGTTTTACAGCTGCAATATTGTAGCAGTTACAATATATCAGACAAAAACTTAAATTCTAATCTAAATAATTAATTAGCAAAGGTGAACTAAGACTAATTATCTGCTCAATTCATGTAGACATTACAACTTTTAAAGGCCAATGTATATGCAAAATTGTGGCCAGAAGAAACCATCCTGGCAAAGGCTGCATACACTGTTTTATTTTTGAATGGTACATATACTGTAGAATGAAACAATCTGGACACTTAAAGTAATTAAGTGAAAATGTAAAACAGAGATAAAAGACAACAGTTCCTTTTCCAGACATTGTGTTATTGCTAATACTCAATTATTACAGTGAAATGTTTAAGGCACAAAGATACATTCTGAAGGCTTGTGTATTTTTTATTTATTAAATATTTTCCCCCCTGTTTTCTTCCCTCCTAATTCTTCTCATCCAATTTTTTTCCTTATTAGCCCTGCTACGTTGGCAGCTCTGCATCCCTTTCACATGGTTCATCCAACCACATGTCCCTTAGCCGGATGATTTCTTTTGCTGAACACAGAAGCTTTTGATCAGTTATTGTAGGGGATGATTACACTCATCAACTTTACTATGCCGGAGAGCAATGTGCCAAGGTAGTTAAATAAATCCCGGGCAGCGCTATGCCAATTTGCGCTGCCTCGTGCTGGAAGCCCAGGCAAAGTCGGAGAAGCCATAGCCAGGCTTGAACCACTGACTATCGTGGCATAGTTTGTTCTGCAAGGCAGTGACTTAGTTGTGTAGTGTTTATAATAAGCCTGCTGTACATGATTGTAAAGGAGTGGAGAGGATCTTCATTCAGTTTAATTAATAAGTGTCAGTTCAGTATAATTGAATGAATTGAATTTAGTTTAATGGATACCAAGATGGTGTTTCTACAGGGTCACTCACTACCTCAGCAAATTAACTATCTTCTGAAACTCCTGTCTTGTTGCATTAACATTTGTTTTCAAAAGCAGCATTCAAACAAAAAGATTACAATGAAATTATCATCAAAGCACTAGAGCACTGCCGCAATGTGCTTTACACCCCCAAAAAGTGATGTTGACATTTTACATGCTTGAACATGTTCTATGATTATCAGAATGGTCTACAATGGAGAGAAATAATTTTTGAGAGAAATAGATGAGGATAGCTTAAAAAAAATGTAACCCACAGTTGTTCAATAAATAAAAAAAGCAAGCGTCTATCTTATCCTGAAAAGCACAGTGTACAGTAGCAATATTTACAGAGACGGAAAACTAAGTAAAACCTCCAACTCGCCTTGTTTTTTTAGTTCACACATATCGAACAAAAAACAACAGACCCAACTGCTAATACATTTGGGTCTTAGTAGCATCTAACTATAAGTGTTTTCAATGGTAAACAGCCTGAATGGGACTTCTTCATTCATCCATCATCTTTGGTCTTTCTCTGTAAGCCTTCACACATTTGCAAACAGATCACAAATGTCAGATTGGACAATCTCAGTGAAGGAGGGATGAGGAGAGAGAGAGCAAGAGCGAGATACCTTTGGGCAGACGGGGGTGTTAGCATGTCTGAGCCAGAGGAAAACCATGGAAGAGGCATTAGTTGGTGCCAAAGTTCTACAAGTAACAAGAAGAACCACGTCGTATTGACTCGTCTCCTCAGCATATAGCCTAATGCTTTTGGATGTGATTCTGGATGTGATTTGGATGTGATTCTTTGAACCGCTACTAGTGGTTGGATTAGAAAAGCTCTACAACATGGACGCTGTTTCAAGCAGCAGAGAGCAAAGCGTCACATCACAGAGGTGGACAGAAGCATTGCAGAAAGGTAATGGAGAGAGGCTAGGGCTAGGACCCCAGAAAAGACGGGGGACCAGCACCCGACTTCTTACCCACCAGTGAACTGCTGGCCCTACAGGCAGCGTGGAGAGAAATCAAATACAGACACGTGTGTGAACACAGAGAGCAACATACATGTGCATACCTACATAATGTACACACACACACACGTCGATAAACATCCGTGCAAACCAAATACAACTCGAAACAAACTAATATTCACCAAAACAAAGGTGTTTTCTTTACCTTGGCTGTGCAGTTAATGTAGGGGTCACCACGTGGTTTAAGTCCAATGATCTACAGGAGATAAAGATAAAGATAAACTTTAATTGTCATTGTGCAGTGGAACCATACAATGAAATTCGCTTGTGCAGCCTCTAAAACAATACTCACTTCCATATACACACTCATACTATAAATAAGAGAATATTAAAAAAAGATTTAATCATTATCGAATCATTCAATATTGCACTGATTCATATTGCATGGAATCCCTATCTAGAGAGTGCAACTGTACTGACTGGGGGGGTGGGGGGGGCATGATTATTAATTAGATTTTTGTGATGGCCCATGATTGTTCAGTTCTGTAATGGCCCTGGGGGAAAAAATGGTCTGCAGCCTGGAGGTGCATGCTCTAAAAGCTCGATACCGCCTCTCAGACGGAAGCAGGGAGAAGAGATGGTTTGAGGGGTGTGTCTGATCCTGCAGAATATTGTGCGCTCGGCAGAGGCAGCAGATCTCCATGGCGTCCAGTGGAGGCAGGGGAAGTCCAATGATTTTTTCAGCAGATTTATAATTCGATTTGAGGGATTTCCTGTCCTTTCCTGTACAGTTAGGATACAGTGCATTCATACAGGATGTTATGACACTCGATGGAACAGTGGTAGAATATCTTAAGCAATTCAGCAGACAGGTTGTTCCTCTTGAGTGTTCGTAAAAAGTAGAGCCGCTGTTGTGCCTTTTTGACCATGGAGGTTGTGTTTATCTCCCACTTGAGGTCTTCTGAGATCATGATCCCCAAGAACCTAAAACAGGAGACCTTTTCCACCTCCTCACCATTCATGATGAGGGGTCGGGGTCCTCCTTACACCTTCTGAAGTCAACTATGATCTCCTTTGTTTTCTTAACATTCAGAGTCAGATTGTTGTCTTTGCACCGTCCTGTCAGTCTGTCAACTTTATCTCTGTAGGCGTTCTCGTCATTCTTAGAGATCTCTCCCACCACAGTTGTATCATCCGCAAATTTTACCATTGTATTCGAGGGGTGGGTGGAGATGCAATCATATATTTAGATGCAATAAAGCAGCGGGCTTAACACGCAGCCTTGCGGTGCTCCAGTGCTCAGGGACAGACTCGATGATTGGTGTAGGCCCAGTCTCACTGTCTCTGGGAGATCTGTCAGGAAATCCTTGATCCACTTACACAGGCTGCTAGTCACATGTCATTTGCTTCCAGAGATTCCCTGAAGACTGAGATGAACACACTTCACCAGATGCTGTGCATTTTCCCTACGGTGTTCTGCCAGGCCTGTACTGCAGCCATCATTTTTGCTGATTGTTTCTAGGCTTTTGACTTCAGGCTTGAGGGGGTCAGATGAATCAGCAGTTAGGGATTCAGACTTGTATTCTGAAGGTTGCTGGTTCGACTTCCGGCTGTGCCAAATGTCATTGTGTCCTTGGGCAATGCACTTTACCCCAATTTGCTCCAGGGGAATGTCCCTGTATTCACTGTTAGTCACTCTGGATAAAAGCATCTGCTAAATGACTAAAATGTAATGAAAATGTCTTCAGCCTCAACGTTTGGCCCTGAAACCACTTGGTATCTATACAGTGTGTTTGGGGTCCAGCTGTATGACAAAGTGCTGTCTAAAGAGTTTCGAGACATTTTGTGGTACCTGAGCAAGTAACATTTTTTTTGTACACTTTAAAATTGAGCAAATGAGCAGCAATAAAATCACCTCCACCATGTACGTTTTAAATGTACAGTATATCATTATTTACCTAGTAAAGTTGACTTAAGACCAATTCTAAATTTAGCCCCGATTATGTCAACCTTTAATAAGTTCATTGCAGTTATACCTGAGAATTCCCTTTATTTTCCCATGAGGGGATTCTACATTTGTATCTTTTTTCTCCTAGTTCCCACTGACCCTGACTTGTCGGCAGCTCTGCAACTTGTTGGACAGAAGGAGCGCGCACATGGTTCATCCAACCACATATCGCCGAGCCAACGATTCCTTTCGCAATGCTCATCCAACACGGATGCCTTTAGTCAGATCCTATACGGGATAATTACATTTACCAACTATACTTCCGTAGTTGAATTTACAGGCTCCCGATCTGCTCACAAGGAGTCACTGGATAGCAACATGGCAAGGTAGATGATTTGGCTTATCAATCCCAAATCCCGGGCAGTGCTATGTCAATTTGCGCTGCCTCGTTTTGGAGGTCTGGGGAAAGCCCCAACTTAGCCCACTATGCCACGCAGACCCCCGGGATTCTACATTTGTATTAAAGTGGATACCCATGACCTTTGATTTCATAACCTGTATACTCGATTTGTGTTAGCTAGCAGAGTTAATAGCATTAGCTTATGCTACAGTCTATTGGTTTGCTACACTCACCCTGTTCATCTTGATGAGGACACAAGGTTTGCCTTCCTTGTAGCCAAAGGAAGTGTCGGACAGCCCGGAGCATTGTCGAAGAACACTACGCCTGAACTGACAAACCTTCTTCTCTTTCACATCCTCCTGCTCGGTGTACTCTCCCGCCATACACAGATCGTTCTTCTCCTGTACAGTGTCGTTGTATACTGAGGGAACCCAACAAAGGACACAGATCCATGTTTCACTGTATAGTTGATTATCTACAAAAGCTGCACACGCCAGGGGCTCCAAAGCACTAACATATTTATACTGCCATTTCAGCTGTCTTCATCAGGATATCACGTCAAACACTGCAGGTAACATGTTTATCAGATTACATAGGACACATAACTAACGTTACCAGTAGCAATTATACATATTTAACAAAGGCTGGAATGGATAAAATAGAATAATATGTCAATTAGGCCACATTATAGATAAATATAATAATATTATATCAAATTATGAGCAAAAAAGACAATCGAAGGAATGGTTTCAGATCAAAATCTTTGTTAGAGAGGTCAAACATTAAAGGATAGGGCAGACTTTTTTTTTTGAACATACACTGTTAAATCTCCTCTTAAAGAGATGCACTTGATTTACAATATGTGCTGCGTTTGCTGCACCACTCATCTCA
>JACXGM010005182.1:23885-35932 GCA_016801145.1 Umbra pygmaea
TGCTTTGACAGACACCCGGCCCGAGACCCCCAAAAGCAAGCAACACAAGTGATGCACAGTGGCTAGGAAAAACTCCCTAGTAGGAGGGACCTAGGAAGAAACCTAGAGAGAGGCCAGACTCAAGGGGGTGGCCAGTCCTCTTCTGGCTGTACCGGGTGGGGGATCTGAAGGTACACAGCCCATTGTAATAAGGTAAATCTGTGTTCAATTATTGTCCACAGAATGATAATGTGGAGATATGGTGTAGTAAGATATCAATAGTGCAACAGAATGATAATGTGCAAATAATGTGCAGCAAAATATCAATAGTGTCCATTGAATGATAATGTGTAGATATAGTGTAGTAAGATATCAATAGTGTTCACAGAATGATAATGTGCATATAGGGTGCAGTAAGATATCAATAGTTCCCACAGAATGCTAATGTGCAAATAAGGTGCAGTAAGATATCCATAGTGCCCACAGAATGATAATGTGCAAATAGGGTGCAGTGAGATACCAATAGTGTCCACAGAATGATAATGTGCAAATAGGGTGCAGTAAGATATCAAAAGTGCCCACAGAATGATAATGTGCAGATAAGGTGCAGTAAGATATCAATAGAGTCCACATAATGACAATGTGCAGATATGGTGCAGTAAGATATCAACAGTGCCCACACAATGATAATGTGCAGATAAGGTGCAGAGAGAGAATGAAGTAGTGTGCAACAAATTGGCAAATGACGGAGGATGAATTGAGGGAGGATGACGTAAGGATTAATAATGAATGCTGTTTGTCATCTACAACAACAGCCGCTACTGTGAACCCGGGGCCGACTCAAGCCTTTTGGGGGGTTAAGCAAGATTTGGTTCTGTGGCTCCCTTGAAAGCGGAGAGAATTCTTATAGAGCAAAGAGCATGGAGAAAATTGTGCAGTTTCAAGGGGTGTTATCTATAAATCAACACATTTTGCAATAGGACAGAGAGAAAAAGTACAGCAGTTTTACACTCCGGTAAATTTGTGAGTATGACTAATGAAAACAAATTGTCAGGAGCCCCAGCATGCACTGCTCTATGGCCATGTTTACTACAAGATAGGAAGATTAACTAACAATTAAAAAATGTGCATTTCTAATTGTACACAAAGAAAAAAAAATTATGCACAACTAGATTTTGAAATTACACTTGGGTACTCTACTAGACTTACATTGAAAACTAAGTGGAGTTTCTAAAATAAAAATATTGTGATGTCTGTTATGTCACATAGTAGGTCTTCTTACTACACAGTCTGTTGTCTAAGCTATAACGATTGTTTTCATTTTCCTTAATGAGGTCCACATTGGAATCAATGGTAACTTTTATTTTATTTTTAAAGCATTCATTCATACTGGGTAAGGAGATCGGGTTAGGTTTAGGGATTAAGTTTGATTTAGGTTTAGAAGTTAGTTTAGGAATCAACGTTATGTTATTGAGGTTAAGGTTAGGTTCAGGTTACGGGTCGAGAATTCTTAATGATTTTTTAATCATGAATGTGTGTGTGTGTTTGTGTGTGAGTGTGTATACAGGTTTTACATTCCTTCTGGATATCTGCATTTGAAAAAGAGAGGAGGTAACAGTGAGAAAGGGAGCGAGACAGAGAAAGAGAGAGACAAAGGAATTAGTGGGTGAATTTCAAACCGTGTATAGTTTAGCTTGAGTGTCTATTTCACTGCAGTGTAATACGTCACCTGGACTGGCCACTCGGTCGCGGTACGTAGGAATGTTGTCATCTAGTGTCTGCAGCATGACCCACATCGTGAGTGTGAACATCCCAGCCAGAAATCCATAGAAGACGAGGTAGAAAAGCAATATCAGGGCTGAGCAGAAAAGAGAGGAAAGACAGAGGAGAGGAAGACAGAGAGAGAAATGGGGAGGGAAAGTGAGAGAGAGAAAGGAATCTCTTGTTAGTCACACAATCTTGGCTCAACAGATTAAACCCATTCTTCCCATCAATATACTGTAGGTCATTTGACCCCACAACAGCTTGGCAGTGTGTGAAAAAAAGTCAAGCGTTTTCTATACTTATTTCAGCAGTGTTGAGGAGTAATTCTATAGCTTTTTTAGCAAATACCCATCCTCAGCAAATACCATATCATTTAAAAAATGTAACCAAAAATTCTGCTAATAATGAAATTAATATACCCATAGACAGAAATATAATTTCATTGTGCAAAGTTATCCTCCACCCATATCTTTATAATCCCTATCAAATGGCTAAACTAAGCAGCACAAACAATACAGAGGTGTAGCATTCTTATATGAACATTTAAAACGTTTTGGTATGTTCTTTAATATGTGTGGCAACACATCATGCCAAGATCCCAAAAGCGTTTGAAGTGTTATCCGTTACAGCTACTGCTGTAGTTACACATCCACAATAGTTTCTTGTAATTTTACTGTAATTTGATTACATTTAAAAGGTAACCTACCCAACCCTGAATATAATGTACAGTAGACATTTGCCAGACAGTACCTAAGAGAAGAATATATCTTCAGTGATCTGGACAGACAAGTCAAGAGGGTAGTCATACAGTAGATGTCATGTTTTGCAAAAAGAAAAAACAAACAGAACAAGGAAGACAAACCGTAGAGCATGGTGGTGGAAGCATCTAGGTTTGAGGCTGCTTTGCTGCCTCAGGGACTGCTTAACATCCCTTTTGTTAACCATGAATTCAACAATGTACCAAAATATAATGTGAGGCCATCTATCAAAATCTAAATCTAAACATTGGCCTGGCAACCACACAGTGACAGTGCTGCACCGAACACACTTGAGCATATCTCTGCAAAAAATACATATGAAAGCTTATGAAGTGAATGACTCATAGTCCAACTGAAATGCTGGGGGTGACTTGAGAAAGGCCATGGTTCCAAAAAAGCACTCAAACATCATACAATTCCTTCATGTCAATGAAGCATTTTGAATGCTTTTTGGCCAATTTCATCATCTATTAAACCTGGGCATGTATATGTACAAAGCAGTTGATCTTTGAAATATAATTGTTTAAATTATGTTACATCCTTCAACTGTGTTGAATCAAAAACCTCACTGTAAAATAAGAACAATTAGAATTTAAATTCTTGCATGAATTACATCTTTTAAAAAGCTTAAATAATGTAATCAACGAGCATTAAGGACCTAATAAGGATTAAGGCCACCCATTGCCTTCAGAAGAGCTACAATCCTTCATGGAAGGTTGTCATACAACTTTAGAACTGTGTGTAGTGGGAAATTTCACCATTCTTCACGTAGAAAAGCCTCCAGTACCTAAATGGATGAAGGAGGTGGAACTCTACTTTGAACTCTATGGATAAATCTACTTTGAACTCTACTTTGAACTCTACTTTGAACTCTACTTTGAACTCTACTTTGAACTCTACTTTGAACTCTACTTTGAACTCTACTTTGAACTCTACTTTGAACTCTACTTTGAACTCTACTTTGAACTCTACTTTGAACTCTATGGAGAAATCTACTTTGAACTCTACTTTGAAATCTACTTTGAACTCTATGGATAAATATCCAGTGATATATATACAGCTCTGAAAAAAATTAAGAACCACCACAAAATTTTCATTTATTTGCAGGAAATGACCACCAAAAAGATACAGTGTTTGATCTCGAATAATGCAAAGAAAATAAGTTCATATTAATTTTTAATCAACACAACACTAGTGTGTTAACTTAGGAAGAGTTCAGATATCAATATTTGGTGGATTAATTATAATTGTTTTATAATATTAATTGTCTTTCATGCGTCTTGGCATACTCTCCACCTGTCTTTCACATTGATGTTGGGAAACTTTTTATCACTCCTGCTAAAATTCAAGCAGATCGGCTTGGTTTGATGGCTTGTGACCATCCATTTTCCTCTTGATCACATTCCAGAGGTTATTTTTATGGGGTTAATTTAAGAACAATTTGCAATAGTCAATGTTTCCCACAGCTGAATATATACAGATTATGGTATTTAGAAAGCCCATGGAAGCCATTTGACATCCTGGGGTTCATGGAACCACAACCAAATTTGTTTACCAGTGTGTATGATACTATGACCCTTTTACAGTGTCTTGTAAAATGGCCTCCTATTCTTAGCCTGTTAAACGACCATGCAAAGCAATCATAAAACCTAATGACTCCTTTGAGATGGCTGCCCATACTGTTATGGATCCCTCTATAATGCCCCACCCGAACTGATCAGGGTGTAGTGAGGCGGGGCCCACTCTGTTCCATATTTTATGTACTGTTTTCTGTTTTCCTGGACATATCATGACCTCATTCATTCCACCTGTCGATTGTCGCAAATCAGACACAGCTGTTGTCATTCATATCATTATCATATACTTAATGTCCTGTGTTTGTGTTAGCTCATTGTCATATTGTTCCTAGTGTCTATGTTATGCTTGTAGGTGTATAAAATACTTGTGTTTTGCCCATCGAGGCACCTTTACTTTGTTAATGTGGTTATGTTTTAAAACCATTTTCTTTATTTGACATTCGCATTAGTCTCCATTGTCTCCAAGCCGGCACTTGTTACACCCGCACAATGTTTAACTGTTGGCAGCAAATGTGAGCTGAAGGCATCATTTGGCTTTCTCCAAATGTAAACTCGTCTGAATGTAGGAAATAGAGTGAAATAGACTCGTCAGACCACATTCCTTTTTACATTGCTCAGGAGTCAAACTTTCTTTGTGCGTTGGCCTGGAATGGCAGCCCTGAAATAATAAAACTTTTTTGGTTTATTAATCTTTTATCTATTTATTTTTTTTATTGATTTTTCACAATTTTCTCCTCTCCCATTTGGTCTTGTCCAATTCCCAACAACCCTGCCTTGTTGGCAGCTCCGCACCTCCTTGGACAGATGCCAGATGGTGAGGTGCGCTCACATGGTTCATCCAACCACATGTCGTCTAGCTAGCCGATTCATTTCCCACTATTCATTCAACATGGAAGCCTTTAGTCAGATCATGTATGGAATAAATACACTCACCAACTGTACTGTAATTCCGTGAACAAATCTACAGGCGCCTGATCTGCATGCAAGGAGTCGCTGAAGAGCGACATGGCAAGGTACAACCCCAATTCCAAAAAAGTTGGCACAGTATGGAAAATGCTAATTAAAAAACAAAAAGGAGTGATTTGGAAATGTACTTTGACTTGTATTTAAAAAAAAATGTATAAATTTGATGTTTTACCTAATCAACTGCATTGTCTTTTTAAGATAAACATTTATTTTGAAATTGAGGCATTCAACATGCCTCAACAAAAAAAGTTGAGACGGGGCAATTTAGGACTAAAAGCGATGTGACAAGTTGAAATGAAAAGGTGATGTGAAACAGGTGAGGTAACCGTGTAATCATATTATGTATATATAAGGAGCTTTCAAAAAAGACCTAGTCCCCCAAGAACAAGGATGGTTTGAGGCTCACCAATCTGCCAACAGACGCCTCAGCGAATAGTCCAACACTTACGTTCCCCTAAGACAAATCGGTAGGATTTTGTTCATTTCAACTTCTACAGCGGTACAATATAATTAACAGTCAAGTAATCCAATCAAGTCTTGGTGTGTATAGGGCAAGGCCGAAAACCACTTCTAAATGTGCATGACCCCAGATCCCTCAATGTCACTGTCTTAAAAACCGTCATGAGTCTGTTATGGATATCCTAACGTGGACTCGGGGATAAATTCGTAAACCTTTGTCAATCAACACGATTCGCCACAGATGCAAGTTAAGGCTTTACTATACAAAGCAGAAGCCATACACCAACATTATCCAGAAGCGCCATCGACTTCTCCAGGCCAGAGAGGAAAAGGACCATCCAAGCTGTAATCAGTGTCAGTTCCATAAACCTGCATCTGTCATGGTATGGGGGGGTCTGTGCCCATGGGTACATCTATGAGGGTACCCTTAATGCAGAAAGATATATATACTCATTTTGGAGCAACATGTGCTGCCATCCATACTGTCCCCAGCATTTCAGATTTGGGGTTGTCGATAATTGGACTTATCTATCCCAAATCCCGGGCAGCACTATACCAATTTGCACTGCCTTGTGTTGGGGGTCCGTGTAAAGTGGAACGTTCAAAGAGAAAGTCATGGGCTGAGAGAGGGTTCTGATGACGTTCTTGCTTGCAGCATGAATACTGTAAAGGTCACAGTAGCCAGTAGCCTGCGCAAACCATTTAACTAGCCACGCAGTTAACCTTTCCTGCATCTTACATAGTACACCGTTTGTTATGCAACAACACTGTTAGGTGCGGGTCATAGGTCATTTGTCCTCACTGAAGTGCTACTTCTTACCTAACCTCGTTTCTATGCTATTGCACACAGACCACATGAGCCTGGAACACTTTCCATTCAAAGTTGGCCTAGTGGGAGCATTAGTGGGAGGGACTTTGCTATGTAGTGTTTTAGGTATTATATAATTTGAGCCATTCAATCCAGGGGAATATAAACAGAGGCGTACAAGACACACGGAGGAGGGTGTAATAGGTGATTGGTTGGTTAAGTTTGCAGATTAAGCCAATGGCAGTCACTCTGCTGATTTATGGCGGTATTCATTTAGGCTACTGAAGGACACATTTGAAGCACAGCTCCACCAGACCTTCCACAATTTGTGCAGAAGTGTCTGGGAACGAGATTACTTATTAACAACTTTTAAATGTATTGATTTTGGTGTTTATGGGTCATTAAAATGATCAGACCTACTGTAGTTTATAGAATCCAATCAGTGAAGAAACAACATGTTTTGGAAACCTCCACCCCCCCCTTCTTTTACTCCAATCAAAATGTGTCTTTTGTAAATTCTCTCATGAGCAACTCCTCAGGTTGGTCAGAGATGGATCACACTTCCTCCAAGTATGCGTTGCCAAGGCAGATGCTTATCATACTCTTTGTTCAACATGGAAGCCTTCAGTTGATACACACATGCAAACTAATCTATATGTCTACGATTGAATTCACAGATGCCTGACCTACACAAGGAGTCAGCAGAGAGTGACATGACATGTTATTTCTATCTATCGCGATAAGGTAGATTACTCATCCATCCAACCTGGGCAGCACTGTACCAACTAGTGCTGCCTAATGATGGACCGCGGGCATCACTGGAGGGCCTCGACCATGACACAATTGTGCAACGAGGCAACAACTTTGACCACTGTGCCACTTGGAGGACAAATTTTATTTACAGAAGATAGAAAAAAGCACCGAAAAGTGAGTCACAAAATAGCCAGTCGTTACAAATAACCACTTGTACAACCAAGGTATGAAGAAGAGCATCTCTGAACGCACAACACGTTGAACCTTAAAGCAGACGGGCTACAGCAGCAGAAGACCACACCGGGTGCCACACCTGTAAAAACAGGCCACAATGCGCCATTTCACAATGCTCAAATCATCTCAAACTGGTTTTTGAACATGACATGACATTGAGCACCTTGTTCTCTACCATGAACAATTAAGGCAGTTCTGAAGGCAAAAGGAGGTCCAACCCAGTACTAGCAATGTGTGGCCGGTGAGTGTATATCAGTGGTTCTCAAACCTCTCCTCGTGGACCCTGAGCCATCTCACAGTTTTGTTGTAACCCTGAACTATCTCATCTAATTTAAACAGGTAAGGGCTTGATAATTAGTTGACAAGTTGATTCAGGTGTGCTAACTGTGGGATATATCTAATATATGGCATGGCTGAGGGGCCCCCAGGAGAGGTTTGAGAACCACTGGTGTAGATGGACAGATGAGGTAAAGTGCTTAGCATGTATAATACTCAGAGTGTAGCTCATACAATATTTTAAAGGTGTAAGTAGGGATTAAGAAGAGGGTATAGCACATTGCAATATATTTGACTGAATTAGTATAGCGTCTTCTGGTCACTAATACAGCAGCATGAATAGTATCTGTAAACATGCACTTCAACTCTGATCCAGTAGGCCAAAGCAATCCTGGTTTTTGCTTCTGCCTGCCTGTTAATTAAAGACTGAATCAGCCAATGATTAAAACGAGAGAATGATAACCATAAGTGTGTCAACCCCCCAGGACCTGTGCTGCTTAGCCCAGATAGAAACACTGTGGTTCAAGGAAAACACTCACATATATTCCAGAACAATACAGATACAAAGAATAATAGACAAAAAGTTGGGTAATTACCTACAGATGTGCAAACAAATCAGCAATACAAAAAAGAAACGGGCTGGCTTTCGCCTAGTTAGGTGGAGAAGACATTAGAAATACATAAGAAGAGATCATGTGAGTCATATACAGAGGAAAGATGATGACGATGAAGACAAAAGATGGATGGAGGACGGTGTGTGAGAGTAAGGTAGAGGGAGATTGACAGACAGGGAGAGAAAGATCTTGGGTTTAATTATAGATGCATGCATCTTTCCTGAAGTCTCTGAGGTAGGCTGTGAGTCTATAAATAGAGTGTGGGGGAGGACGGATAAGGGATGGCACAGAACTGGCCTGAGGAAGAGAAGAACTGGTAGAGTCAGATGGATCAGAGATACACACATATGGATAGACAATGTAGGCTCATGGCACATATATGGAGAATCATCCCTGTTTAACTATAATCAGCTTTCCTTAATGTCAAAATCATAGTCAGGTTATTCATCCAACCACTGCTTCCGATACAGCTACATTTGGCATTGAAGCCTGAGCACTTGAGGGGGCCCTTTGGTGCGCAGACACAGCTAGTCACACCACTCCCAAAATAAACAAATATCTGACAGCATTATAAAGCCATTTCCATTGGACCATCCCAGAGTGATTAGGACTGGGACGAAGCATGGGGAGGACAAATGCTTTCATATCCTCAGAACAACATTCGCTCACCTTCCAGTAAGTCACAGCTCCGGCCCAAATGGCACCCTATCATCTGTAACATGCTAATATTCTTGACAGCTGTGCCCTGCTCCAAACTAGTGCACTAATATTCATGGACTGTTGCCATTTGGGATGCAGCCCAGCTCTATGGAGACAGCCAGGGAGCGGCTGCCGGGCCACAGCGTTCTGCTGTTGTGTGAGTATTGATTTAGGGCTTGGATGGATCTGTCATTAGTTTGATGGGCGATGTGTGGAGCAGACGGACATCCCCACGCATTACATGGATGCTATAGTGGAGCTGCCTCAATTCTTTCAGAATATTTATCTTATCCACTTGCTAGAATAAAAACAACTTAGTACTTTGCCTAAGGAGGAATAATGGTTTGTCCATGTACTTTGTTAAAACTCTAAAGGCCTTGATTTGCCCAGACAAACTGTGGCTCTGTCATTCTTCAGGTAGATTTACACATACGTAGAACACTTGTGGTTTACTCGTGGTTTACTCGTGGTTTACTCGTGGTGTTTTTAAGACAGGATGCTCCTGCAGTCTGCACAACACTGTGACACACACTCCTCCTGTACTGCCTGACATCCACAGTTAATGAAAACTGCAACAATGACAATTCTATCCACTGTAGATGGTTAATAATACCACTACACTAATCAAATCACACCTGTACACTCAACAGATTTCTCTGCCCCTACAGGAAATGATCTGACAAAATAATTAAAGGATTTTCAAATCTACTAGAATTAAGGATGCAGTCTGACTCTTGCAATTAATAACATGTTTTAAACCTCCCATTGTGGCCTGAATGTGTAATATGTTATTTATACTGTATGTGCACAATCTGTAAGTAGAATCACTGACATCTTATATTGTCCAATTGTGGTGGGCCTGTGCAAATTGTAGTTTTGTTTTAGCTGACAGGAGTGGCACCCAGTGTGGTCTTCTGCTGCTGTAGCCCATCTACTTCAAGGTTCAACATGTTGTATGTTCAGAGATACTCTTCTGCATACCTTTGTTGTAACGAGTGGTTATTTGAGTTACTTTTGCCTTTCTATCAGCTTGAACCAGTCTGGCCATTCTCCTCTAACCTCTGCCACAAACAAGGCATTTTCGACCAGAGAACTGTGGCTCACTGGATATTTTCTCTTTTTCTGACCATTCTCTGTATACGGTACAGATGGTTGTAAGGGAACCAGCCTGTCTAGCACCAACAACCAAGCCATGTTCAAAGTCACTTAAATCACCTTTCTTCCCCATTCTGATGCTTGATTTGAACTTCAGCAGATCATCTTGACCATATGTCTACATGCTTAAATTCATTGAATTGCTGCCACACGATTGGCTGATTACATATTTGTGTTAATGAGCAGTTGGGCAGGTGTACATAACGAAGTGTAGTTTTGACCTAATTTCATTTAATATAAATCCCTGAAGGGTATTGAACAAGCTTACATTTTATCACTCTATTTTTTTCAGCGACAAGCAAAAAAAGGCTTGATCCGATGAAGTAAGTCATTGAATCGTTGTGCAGACTTTCTGAAATATTCTAAATTTCTTCTCTTCATCTATCATCCTGATTTGTTTCACCAGGATATTGAACTCTCCATATTTATGTCTGGTGTTATTCAAAGGACGAACATTACACCTTCTTTCTCTTCGTTTCTTTGCAAGCAGGCTCAAAGCAGTTGTTCTTCCTCATCCATTGAATCCAATATCATATTAGCCACTGTTGACATTGACGTCAATGCTGCTGCCATTTGTGCCATTGTTTAGCTTTTTCTTCTTCTCCTAGTCCGTAGAAATAGCAAAGTCGTTAGCCTCGACTCAGTTACGACACCTTTGTTAAGGAGAAGAATGCAACTAGTGTGGTGTCCACCATGTGTGAGTATAATTAGTTACGGCGCTCCCAGGACATCACATTGTCATGCGACAGGTCGGCAACGGCGAGTATACCAAGGCCTTTACGCAGACATTTGTACACCGCAATCATTATCGTAATCAATGTTCCGCCTCTTCAAGATAGTGGACAACGTTGCATACAACTGTCCTCCTACAGCAAGGCGAATAGCAGGATCTTTTTCAGTTTAGTATTCATTGACAATATCTACTGAGCTGTCAAAACTTTTCTTGCAGTCCTATAAAACCATAGGTGAAAGCGACATATTAGCTCTTCCTCTGTGGTACATCAACTTCCGGTTCTGGTGCCGTATGGCAAAGCACTGCATAAGTTGAAGTGTTGCGACACACCCGCCGCACCGCATCCACATTTTGCCAGATCTGGTAGATTTGCTGCAGCGGTGCGGATTGCTTTCTATTGAAATTAATGGACTTTCGCCGGAACGCAACCAGTTTGCCGTGCAGTTTGCCGTGCCTGGTGTGAATCCAGCATTACAAATCTTCCTTCACTTACGATCTCTCCTCCTCACCCGACTCTCTTACACTGTCCTGCTCCAACAACCCCTTTCACCTACCTCTCCTCACCCCCAATGCGTCTCTCTTGTTCCAAACTCCCCAGCATTACTTTGGTAGAGTATTAATTCACATACTTTTACTACATACTTATGATGGTAAAGGTTCAGGTTGTACTGTTAAGTAAATAGTAAGCCAGTATGGCAGTATTTGGACATACTGTACTGTACTGACATTTCATTAAATTCAATTTAGATTTAAAATGTTAAAATGAGGCAATATTTGAATATCTTAGCTATCCAACATTACATGTGCACTGTGTATAAAATATTGTTGCTGGGGTAGTTAAAACGCTCACAAACTTTGGTTATTATGCTAGTTTTCATGAAAATGTCAGGAGAATCCTTACACATAACACCTCTTCCATTGCACAAGGGATTGTGGGCTGTATTAACCCAAACATCATGTACGATTATTATGAATATCCACTGTATGTTTGGGAAACACTAATCAATAATCATACACCTCGTTAACTCCTGCCATGTCAAAAGTCAAAGTCAAAGTTGTTTATTTATCATATGCATCAGATAACATACATCATCCTATGCAGAGAAATTTCTTTTGACATGGCACGGCGATTCTATGCAGTGGGCTTATAAACAAGAATTTACAACAATCAAGAATTTTAAAATAATAATGACAATAGTAATAATAATGATAATGATAAAACACTATGTACTGAGCAGCGGTCTGGAAAATGTACAAAAGTAGGAGTGGTAA
>JACXGM010005183.1:8272-20080 GCA_016801145.1 Umbra pygmaea
GAAAAGCCTCATTCCAGACAGGAAGTCCACTGGCAGTCTTTTTACCCACAGTTCTGAGGGGAAATTAAAGCTAATGTGACCTCAGTGATGCGGTAACACTCCCCCACCAGCAAAAAAACACAAACCATTGTTGGGGCAAACTGAAAGCAACGTGTTGTACACTTTAATTTAAAAGTGGAGAGATTTACTTTTTATTCAGTGCAAAATACTGGCCTGGGATCTGTTGGCTGACTGAAAAAAAAAGGGAGATAACCCCCGTTTTAATTTGACACACCCGGTATTTGCATTTAGCAAACAATTATTCCTCACAAGTGGTTTAAAGTCACCCCATGAAATCACCATGACTTTACCACTTGCTTGAAAATTCAAAGCCACTCAAATTCTTCGCATTCTGAAAAGAAACCCACCAAGTCCAATGAAACAATACAGGACAACAAACCTGTTTATTTGTCACACAGTAACTGCTAACTTCACCCAGTCACAGCAAGCCCCAGACACTACGGTTGCCCCAGACACTACGGTTGCCCCAGACACTACGGTTGCCCCAGACACTACGGTTGCCCTTACTGTCTCTTGGTCTTCCTTCTACTAGATGCATTCTGGAACATTTTCAACTGGGGTGGTTGTGGTACATTTATGCCATCCTGGCTAGGCCCCTCCCCAGGATTGAAGGCATGTAGCTGGGCTTTGGTCTCTACAAGCATGTCCATCAGCAGTTCGACACGGAGCTTCAGGGCATTAATCTCTTCCTGTAACTCCTGATTCCTTTTCTTTAGATGGCGGATGTGGATTCTGTCCGTAGGTTCAGGTCTCTGGCCACTGGCCGGACGGCTCTTCTGCAGCTCCCACTGCCCCTGCTGGAAGACGAGGCTGATGCCCCCCAGGTTGAGGGTAGGGGAGTTGTCATCAGGCCGTAGTTTTGTTCTGAGGGCCTCAGGGTCCAAGGCGTGGTCGTCAAGTCGGGGACGGTGGATTTCTGGGTGTGAGTAGGCAGGAATGTGGAAGGTCAAGGGGGTCCCCAATCTGTCCCACATTGTTCTGAAGACGGCCATCTTGGGAGTTAACCAGGCTCACTGGCAGTTTTATATCCTCCCTGGTGAATCATTTAACACATGTCTGGCTTTGTTTTGAATTGTGTTCATTCGTTATTTAATGGTGTTCAATTAGTGCATATTGCCTCGCCTCACTGCGACAACTCCCTGAAGTCTAAGAACTGTCCGATACGTGTCTTCCGAAACACACAATGCACAGAAAACACTGCTTGTTATCTTTTGATATATTGCTCATTCAGGAAGTAACTCACCAGCAACTCTATGCACAGGATAGTGCATTCAGCAGCCCACAAACCATCACAGGCTTGGGACAGTACACTGGGACAGTACACTGGGACAGTACACTGGGACAGTACACTGGGACAGTACACTGGGACAGTACACTGGGACAGTACACTGGGACAGTACACTGCAACCAAAATGAAGAAACCTCGCTGCAATGACTCAGTTGGGCTGCAAAGCAACACATTTAGTCCTGAGCAATTCAGGAGCTTTAATGTTTCACATTATTTTAAACTTGAATTGCACAACGTGTGTTTCAAACATTTAAGAACCCTCCTCTCCAGAATGTTTGGCATACATGCTTTTGTTTAAACCCTGCTTTAAACATACCTGACCCAAATAATTAACTGGTCATAAACATAGGTGACATAGAAGCTAGCATATTTAATATCCCTCGTTCTGCAAGGAGATGGAGGCACTCCTAACTGGGGGTACCATTTAAAGATGAATTCTGGGATTTTTGGCTACTGTAAAAAAGTTAGAATGTCATGTGCAGTACATGCAGTTGTGTGACCACAGTTGCTTTCAGATTACGCGCACAGAAGCAACACAAAACACATCCAGCTTGAAATGGGAGTTTTAAAGTTTATTTACAAAACTCCCGTAAATGCATCTTTAAATGTTAAATCAAACTCCAAAAGAATATCACAGACAGAGATGAAAACATCGGTATGTCAGTTGCGTACACACTTACCCACTTGTCTTAAGACTCCTCTTTGATGTTACACACTTTTCTGTTATGGAAAGAATCTTTCACACATTACCATAGCAACAGAATGGAACAGTTTCTTTCATCATGTAGGACCTTAGAACCTCTTCCACAGCTCACAGTAAAATTCATACTTGGCTAAAACTGGTCCTTCACTGTGAAGGCTAGCCACATGTAAAACAAACATTGTATCCCCTGATCTTAAGTTCAATCCACCAACTCCAATTATGAAAGGCTTTGAAGCCACCAGATGCTGTTCGCTCTGTAGCCAGCGTCCCTCACTAAAACACACTCTCCTCGTTTAGGAAACCCAACTTCAGAAATGGCTCATATGTGAAGACATCACAAACAAATACATTTAGAACGCTTCTTTCCAATACAAATACCACAAATGTGTTTAGAAGTGCTTTATTGATGCAGATTACAATAAATACAAAAAAATATGCATTCCAGTTCATATTTACTGAAATTCAGTTGAGCATCTAACCCAACACTTGTCTTTTTCTTGGTTTTTAATATAAATTACATGAGTATGCTAGGTTCATTCAATAAACCCAGACAATCAGACTCTTAACCAGGATGGCCAAACATTTTTACCTTTTTCACCCTCCCCTAGTAATTAAATTCAGACCTGGGACACCAGGGGAGTGCAATAACTACTAGGTAGAACTAAAAATAAAAACAGTAATGCTTTGCACCTCTAATAAACACTCAATACAACACTAAATCACCATTGGCCAACAGCGGACCCAAAAGTCAAAGGTTTCACACGCTGAACTTTGGCGCCACCAAGTGGTGAAAGGACGCGAATAGAAACGTCACTCATCCTAATCCTCTCTCCTGCCCACAAACCCCACCCCCGGCTCCTCATAGCTCCTCCCCATCCCCATCCTCCGGGAGACCGAGAGCAGCGCTGGCAAGCTGCACCACGTCCAGTCCTAGGTAGGACCGACACAAGAAGCCCAGGATCCCCAGTGCGGAGAACCCGATCAGAACCCACAGAACCTTGGCACTGAAATACAAAGGGGCTAGCCTGGGAGAGATGTGAGACCGGGAAGACAAAGAGACAATTACACATTTTTATTATTGTTTTTGTTTCCTTTTCTAACTATTGCTTTGTTATTATTGTCCTTTTTCTATGCTTATTTTCCACTTGCTTCAGCAATGTAAACAACTGTTTCCTATACCAATAAAGCCCTTTAAATTTAATTGAAATTGACAAGTGACAGCTCAGAATTAATTGAAACACTTTCAGGGAGGGAATATGCTGTCTGTCTGGAGTCCCTAAACATATCACCACTTTTCAACAACAAGAAAACAAGCAAATGGAAAGTATACTGGGAAAGAAACAGTTGGGTAACTTTTCAAGGCTCAATGAAAAACGACATATTTTTGACAATTGCTATACCTCATCATGGTTCTATGTCAGACATTTTACTTTCATATTAACATTTTACTCCTTGGGAATCACTGATCTAAAGAGCCAGGTAAGTGATTTTCATGGTACAAAAGGATGATAAGTGATTCCTGTACATTGAAAAAAATGTAGAAAAATTTGCCCCCTACCGTCCATGAGCAGATTTAGCATATCCTTTGAAGTACAGGTAACGGCCATAAATGTATAGGAGTCCACATATTGATGACAGACCTAGGTGATGAGGAGAGAAATTGTAAACACAATCTGGGATTAAAAGAAAAAAAACTATAAAATACTTCATATATATATATATATATATATATATATATATATATATATATATTATGGAATCAAGAAGATAGTAAAGTTAATACGAAAGGTTTTTTTAAATGTAAAGCAAAACACCTTAGCCCAGAGCGTTTGATACCATAGATAATTCCAGCTTGATGCCACGGACACATGTTCCATTTATCGTGGTAAAATCTCATCTATTGTAACAGATAGGGGTCTTCATCTACAGTAAATTTATTGTAGTTATAAAGAACTTCACTGGATTTCAATGTTCGGTCCTTTACTGGTTAATTTGTATATTAGTTAAATCTGTGAGAAAACGATAATGCTACATACAGTACTGTGCAGTGCTGTTCCCTGTAGCAAAAGCATTTGTTCACCTGCAGTCTGATACCAAAGTCTTACAGAATTAACTCTTGGATATTAGGTTGGTGCTAAATGCAAATTAAATAAATAATATGCTATCTTGGTCAATATACTAGGTACTGGTCAAAAGTGTTGGAAGACTTAGGAATTTACATGTGTTTTGAGCAAAATGGCATTAATGATGCACTATAACTCTCCATTAATTTGTCTTGCAGGGCAAATTGTTTTTATATATGTTTTTATTGAACACACAAACAATACATTTGCTAAAAATAAACATTATTATTTTGTCCATATTATGCATTATTTGCTAGTTAGATATTGTGAAATGTCAGTTTTGCTATGCAAATATTGTCTATATTTTGTATTATTTATGATTTAATCCCCTGGATCCAATATGCCAGTTCCTAACGTGTCCTAGTCCTAAAACACAGATTTTGTCGTTTTTGTAGTTTTCAATAAAGTTACATAGTGCAGGTTTAAATGACTGTAATCAGACTTATACTCAAACCAACTCAACATTTAATTATGGATGGGCTAAAGATTTCATTATTAGTACACTGAATAAATTACTACTGTAAATTTGGCTGAAAGTGAATAATTATTTAGAAATCTGTCATTTCCAACAATGACATTTGCAACATTGATAATATACTGTATATATATTTAAATCATTTAAATGCTACCTTGGTGAATTTCTATGAAAAATATGAAAATTCCTGAGTGTTCAAAATTTTTGTATGGTTTTGTAGGTTTGGAAATTGAAGAAAACAAAACTACCCTAGATCGTTCTATCAGATGTGTTCTCTAAACAAATAGCTTGGAATTTTAAATCTTCTTTTTAAAAACACATTGCTGAACATGCTTGTATGTGTCACGTCCAGCCCCGTATGGGCTGTATAATTTGCTTCCCCCTTTTGTGTTCTGTTATGTCTCCTGTATTCAGTATATATTTACGGTGGTTTAGTTGTACTGTTGTGTTATGTATATGGTTCTCTCCCAGTGCGTGATGTTTTGGTTCCCCCTAGTGTCTCTTTAGTGATGTCTGTTATATCCTTTCTCATTTGTATACTGTCGTTGCCTTAGTTTCCCTTTGTGTTGATTACGTCAGTTAGGTTACGTCATTGCCCCAGGTGTGTTGAGTTTGTGTCTCGTTAGTAAGTGTATTTAGGTTGTTTGTTTTGTGGTGTCTCTGGTCGATTAATGTATCCTGTTACGTGTCCTGTTCCTGTGTCTCCTATATGTTTAGATTTGTATACGCATAGCCCCTCGTGGCAGTGTTTTGTTTCTAGTAAAATAAAGTGCTATTGGATTAATGCAACCTTCGCGCCTGTCTCTATCTTATCTGAGAGGATACGTGACAGTATGGCTATCCTGAGGAAATTATCAAGCATCTCACCTCAGAAATAAAGTGGAACGGCAGTTAACAAACACAAACAACAGACTGGCAAATCCTACAGATTATATTTAAAAAACATTCAGTTTTAAACTTGATTACTATAGCATACAGTATAAATATTTAGTATTTGTTTACACTCTTGCTACTTCCAGCGTAACTAATTATTATATATAGAGAGCATGAGATTAGGGACTGACTGAAACACTAGTCCATCTGCACAACATTTGAATTAAGGTGGAGAAACATTACTGATGTCAACAGATATTTAAAATATAAGGCCACATGAGTGTTTGGCAAAGGCATTAGTCAGACCAGAGACATGTTATTACCATGATTAAAAGCAACAAATCTTGATCGCATTAGGACAACCACATGTTAACACAAGTTGGAAACAGATAAGATTAGTCATTAACTAGCATATACAGTGTATTTCCTCAAAGGACATTTCTAGAACCTACCTTGGCTGAAAAAGACTCCGGAAACCCACAGGATGGTGATGAATAACGGGAAATATTCAGAGCAGTTGGCTCTACAGAAACAACAAGTAAAAATGTTAGTCGCCAGGAACGTTTTAAGTTGTCTGATGACTGACATCAATGGTTGAAGCATTTTATCTGGGAAATGTAGTTCATTAGTAGACTAATTTAGTAGTGAAAGGGGATGGTGGACTCAAAACACTCAGTGAATGCAGTGTTAATGCCATTAACCTTTCTTATTAATTGTTTTGCAAAGTCATCCACAAAGAGAAAATTGAGTTAAAGGACCCCAGGTCATCATGAGAGAGAGCAGCTGGAATAGCAGTGTTTTCTGGGGGAATCCAGATGTTTGTCAGGGCCAGAATGTCGAAGGCCTGCAAGAGCAACTTGGGACCAAATTAACTCAGCCTTGTCAGTATCTTCATAGTTCCAAAGAATGCCAGGGAATTCCAAATGGGTTACCCAGACAGGAGCACATAGTACTGAACCATAACACATGGGTTACCCAGACAGGAGCACAGAGTACTGAACCATAACACATGGGTTACCCAGACAGGAGCACAGAGTACTGAACCATAACACATGGGTTACCCAGACAGGAGCACAGAGTACTGAACCATAACACATAGGTTACTCAGACAGGAGCACAGAGTACTGAACCATAACACATGGGTTACCCAGACAGGAGCACAGAATCCTGAACCATAACATATTGTTTGTCAGAGAGAACACAGTCCAGGTTTTCACTTGACCTACGCTCACAGGTAGGCTATTAACCATTCTCTAAAATAGGGAAGAGAAGGATATTCATAAAGGGGTGATCTCCATGACTACCAATTGCAAAAGTAATGTTTTTCCCCTAGTAACAATCAGACGTTTTAACAGAATAGCAAATTTAATTTCACTTCAGTTTTGGCCACTCAAGAAGCATTCGAAAGATCTTAGGAATGTCATCAACAGCTTAGTGTTTTATCAGTGTTCATATTTTGTGTATTGACGTTCGCGGTGCAACTGACAAAGATATGTTAATGGCAATAATTTACTGAAATTAAACCCAATACTATTATTTTCTGATGTAGTTGATCCAGAAGACTTACTGGGCTCTGTAGACCCGCTCAAACCCAGGTGGTCCGGAGGTACTGGGTGGGGAGACTGAGAACTTGCGCCTGGCATAGATGACCTGGAGGGAGAAGTAAGCTGTTCCAAATACACATGTTAATATTGATGTAGCCGGTTCTTAACACATTACACTGTGTGCACCGTTATTAGGCAAGTCAGTATTTTGACCATATCATCCTTATTATGCATACGTTCAAACTCCAAGCTGTATAAACTGGAATGTCTTTTGGATTTAAGCATATCAGGTGTATTTTTGTAATGAGAGAGGGTGTGGCCTAAGGAGATCAACACCCTATATCAAGGTGTGCCTTATTATTAGGCAGCTTCTGTTCCTCAGGCAAAATCGACCAAAAGGGAGATTTAACTGACTCAGAAAAGTAAGAAAATGTTAAGTCTTTCAGAGGGATGCAGAACACTTGATATTGCTAAGATATTGGGGCGTGATCACAGAACCATTAAATGTTTTGTTGAAAATAGTCAACAGGGTCACAATACATGTGTTGAGAAAAAAGATGCAAATTAACTGCTTAAGATTTTAGAAGACGCAAACATGAAGCTACCAGGAACACATTATCCTCCAGTGCTGTCATATTTTTATGAAGGACAATATTCCATTGCATGCATCGAAGTACTCCACTGTGTGGCTAGCCAGTAAAGGCCTTAAAGATGAAAGAATAATGATATGGCCCCTTTCCTCACCTGACCTAAACCTTATTGAGAACTTGTGGTCCCTTCCTAAACGGTAGATTTACGGTGAAGGAAAACAGTACACCTCTCTGAACAGTGTCTGGGAGGCTGTGGTTGCTGCTGCACAAAAAGTTGATCATCAACAGATCAAGAAACTGACATACTCCATGGATGGAAGGCTTATGACTATTATTGAAAAGAAGGGTGGCTATATTGGTCACTGATTTGTTTTGAAATGTCAGAAATGTTTATTTGTAAATTTTGAGTTGTTTGTTTATTATTCTCTTTTTAACAAATGAAAATCAGCAAGTGAGATGGGAAACTTCGTTCTTCATTTAGTTGCATAATTATTCTGCACACTAATAGTTGCCCAACATTGTGTAGGTTATATTATATGCAGCTGTTAAATGTTTAAATGTAGTAGCCTAGATGGCTATGTGCAACAGGTTTCAATGGGAAATTAAAATGCCAATATGATACGATTTTATAATTTGAGCATGACGTAAACTACAAAAAATAGATAACACTTTACTTGACAACTGGTGTCTTAACACATTATGACACTGTAGTAACTGTCATAAATATGTAGGAATGTACGGTAATAAAAACTTACATTAAATGTCATTACCTCATTATAACATCATGACACCATTATGGCACATATGTCAAAATATATTTTTTTTGACGATGGTTATTAACATATAAAAAGTTTCATAATTCACATACATTTTTGCACAATGAAAACCATTAACTTACATATTAATATATTGAACAAAAACATGAATGGTCCCTAATTGGTCTGTAGTCTGCAGATACATATAGATGTGTAACGAAACATTTTTCAATTCAGCTCATGATACGTGGGACGAATGTATCTTCCCATGTACCATTTATATAGAAAATATGTATAAAAGTTTGTAATTTGATTGTAATAACTTGCCATTTTATCCAAAATTCTTCATGTTTTGTCTTCAGTAATGCAAGTTGTTAATCAAGCACTTTCTAATATTGTCCTACAAGACTGAATTTACATCTTAAGATGTAAATCTGGAACTGATCTTAATAAGCTCCCTTGCAAACTGGAGACAATTTCTGCAACAGACTTTTTAACAATTTATATTATCAATTAAACCAGGTCATGAATATATTTAGTTTGATCACAAATGAGATTGTTTAGTAATACTGCCAGCTATATTACATTATTTTCTGCAACATTCCTGCCAAATTACAGGTAGAGAAGTGTTAACTTTTTGTTCCTCACAAATTTGCATCTCTGAATAACAAAAAGCAACATTCATATTCTCCTTCCCCTTTTGTTTATAGGGGTATTAAGGTTGTCAATCATTCAACGTAGGCCTACATAACCATATTTGAATCAAACTTACCTAAACATTTTAGTCAATGCAACTGTAACATACTGTCAATACTTCGTCCTGCATTAATTATATGTTTTAAATTGTTCTAATTTTTACATTACTTCCACTGTGATATTGGTCTTAATTAAGAATTTGAAGTGGCATTAATATAAGTCTTAAATTTTACATTGTCAAACGTGCAGATACTCTGTCCCAGGATACATCAGAAGACAGGACAAGGATTCTTTATTATCCCTGAAGGGCAATTTTTTGTGCAGCAGTAGAGCGCAACACAAACAACATGAACAACACCTGAAGTACACAAACAACAAACACTATCAACAAAGGGCAAAAAAGACACATACTGCACAGAAGTCCACATCTCACATTGAATTACTAACAAAGCCTATAGCAGCAGGAACAAATGAGTTTTGCAGTCTGTTTGTCCTGCATTTAGGCAAACAGAATCTGCAGCCAGACGGCAACAACCTGAAGTAGCTGTTCAAAGGGTATATCAACCCTGACTGAGCCTTCTTCAGGGTCCTTGTTTCATATAGAGATTTTAAGTCAGTCAGACTTTAGTTATGTATTGCAACCTGTTTTTGTTTTTAAGACGGAGGGACCCAAACCAGCTCCCATAGGCAAAAAGTGGAGAACCCGTCACCATGTGCTTGGCATGCTGTTTTTTACATTAGAGGACAGACTAGGCATGTGGTTATGTACAGTAAATCAGCATGAGAAACAATGTAGCCAGATGGGATGGACACATTTGAAGAAACGAGCTCAGTGGGGTGAGTTCCATCTTGTTCTCCCATTCCCATTAAACCCCACCTTTAGAGGACCGTCTTTACCTCTAGGTTTCTTTCTAGGTTCCATCTCTCCTAGAGAGTTCTCGCTAGCCACTTTGCTTCAATCCTCATCATTGCCTGCTCTGTGGAGTTTTAGTCTGGATATCTGTCAAAGCGCTTGTGACAACTGATGATGTAAAAAGGGCTTTATAAAGTACTTTTGAATGATGGACTAGGCTTATTATTTGTATAGGTAGAAACTTTGCAAAACATAGCTACTGTTCTATGCAATGCTTATAGTTTGCTTCTTCACTTGTACTTCCTCTACTTGCTTCCCTCTTGCTTTTTAAATCTTATTTTTTCCCCTGTAGTCCATTATCGCATACTTCGTGTACTTTATCTCTTCCACCTTCTGGATATCAAAATGTAAAACGGAAACAGTGGGCACTCCACCTTTTGCTGGTTGACCCCGACAACCCATTGCATAAAATGCAGTAACAATGGCAAGTTACAGTATATTATAATTTGATTATATAACTAACATTATATTTCAAGCAGTAACAGGTTACACAATTTACATATTGAACATGTCAAGAATATTGTTTTAAGTCAAAGTCCAGACCTGAATCCAATCGAGAATCTGTGGAAAGAACTGAAAACTGCTGTTCACAAACACTCTCCATCCAACCTCACTGAGCTCGAGTTGTTTCGCAAGGAGGAATGAGCAAAAATTTCAGTCTCTCGATGTGCAAAATTGATAGAGACATACCCCACGCGACTTACAGCTGTAATCACAGCAAAAGGTGGTGCTATTCTTCACATAAAATTACAGTTTCATATCTTTATGTTTGAAGCCTGAAATGTGGTAAAAGGTCGAAAAGTTCAAGGGGGCCGAATACTTTCGCAAGGCACTGTATATATTTCAATATATCGTCAGGCATATCGTATCGAAAAATTATCTATTTTATATTGTGATGTCATTTTTTTGTCATATTGCCCAGCTGTACACACCCTGCTCCTCATCAATGGATATGCTGATCCTCGAAGTCCACATCTCTAAGAGATTGATCTGGTCACTGCAAGGCCTGGCCACGTCTGTACATCCTCAGGAAGCTGAACACAAACAGCCGGTCTCAGAGAGCTCTCAAAGTGTTCTACAGTTGCCCCATCGAGAGTATACTGACAGGATGTGTCACTGGCTGGTACAGGCTTATGGCAATGCAAAGACGTCTGAACTCATGGCTCTGCGGAGGATAATCTGTTCAGCTAAATGTGTCATTGGGTCGTCACTGCCCCTCCTGGACGGCACCTAGAACACCAGGTGCTGTAGGAAGGCAAAGAAGGCTAGCCACCTGAGACATGGACTTTTCCAGCCCCTCAGGTCCACCAGACATGCCTAGTACAAGACCATGCTGTCCATAACAGCCAGACTGTGTAACAGCTTCATCCCACAGACCGTCTGGCTGCTATAAATGCACCACATTAACTTGGTTTACACGGTTGTACAGGGATACTATATATAAATATACACATACAGGTCCTTCTCAAGAAATTAGCATATTGTGATAAAGTTCATTATTTTCCATACTGTGATGATAAAAATTAAACTTTCATATATTTTAGATTCATTGCACACCAACTGAAATATTTCCAGGTCAGGCGCTTCTGATGCTGTTTCTGGTTCAAAAGTGGCTTGACCTGGGGAATGCGGCACCTGTAGCCCATTTCCTGCAAACGCCTGTGCACGGTGGCTCTGGATGTTTGTACTACAGACTCAGTCCACTGCTTCCGCAGGTCATCCAAGGTCTGGAATCGGTCCTTCTCCACAATCTTCCTCAGGGTCCGGTCACCTCTTGTTGTAGTGCAG
>JACXGM010005183.1:25427-36042 GCA_016801145.1 Umbra pygmaea
GCAGTATACAACTGATTGTTGTCCTATGGACAGACTCGCCCACCTCAGCTGTAGATCTCTGCAGTTCATCCAGAGTGATCATGGGCCTCTTGGCTGCATCTCTGATCAGTCTTCTCCTTGTATGAGCTGAAGGTTTAGAGGGACGGCCGGGTCTTGGTAGATTTGCAGTGGTCTGATACTCCTTCCATTTCAATATTATTGCTTGCACAGTGCTCCTTGGGATGTTTAAAGCTTGGGAAATCTTTCTGTATCCCAATCCGGCTTTAAACTTCTCCACAACAGTATCTCGGACCTGCCTGGTGTGTTCCTTGTTCTTCATGATGCTCTCTGTGCTTTCAACGGACCTCTGAGACTATCACACAGCAGGTGCATTTATACGGAGACTTGATTACACACAGGTGGATTCTATTTATCATCATTAGTCATTTAGGTCAACATTGGATCATTCAGAGATCCTCACTGAACTTCTGGAGAGAGTTTGCTGTACTGAAAGTAAAGGGGCTGAATAATTTTGCTCGCCCAATTTGTCAGTTTTTATTTGTTAAAAAAGTTGGAAATATCCAATAAATTTCGTTCCACTTCATGATTGTGTCCCACTTTTTGTTGCTTCTTCACAAAAAATGACAGTTTTATATCTTTATGTTTGAACCCTGAAATGTGGCAAAAGGTTGAAATGTTCAAGGGGGCCGAATACTTTTGCAAGGCACTGTATATTCCTTAGTTGTGTACTTACATTATCCTAAATGTTTCCACCAACTTTCAAACCCAGAGAGATTTGTAATAAAATTCGAAGACACAGGACATTTCATTTTGTCTTCTATCAATATAACCTTTGACTGCTCTAGTTGCTCTAAGTTCCAGGGAACCGCTAAACATAATTTGAATAAAGTTAAAATATTTTTAACAATACATTACTTTGTCAGTGAACATTTTTTCTGCCGGAGACGCTAGATTGGAAGGTTGTCATTGACGACGATAACAAAACCCATGATCCCACGCTACTTCCCGACGTCATCCAAGTACATCTTTTGCTATTGTTTTGATTGAGAGACCCCTAGCGGCCAAAAACTACATATTGTATGTTTAACATGATTGATACATTTCTGCTGACCGCATCGTTTAGCGAAGTGAACGGACGACTTTTCTTCTCATCTGCAAATAATCGTTTGACCAAATTTGTGATCACCATTAGCCTACGTAAACAGTGGTTCTCAACCTGCAGTTTTGGACACCTGAACTTGGGCCAACAAGCTTGTCTAATATGTATTTTTTCATATTGTTTATTTATGTGTAATCCACTGTCATGGCAACATGCCAAATAGATTGAGAACCTCTGGTTTTGCTTTTTTATTTTTTTACATACAGTAAGTGTTTACATTTCTCAACCTTTTAAAAGAAGAGGTTTATATCCTTAGAAGATACAAAATATATTAATATATTAATTTTGGGTAATATCGCCCAGCCCTATTACAGAGGAAGATGCATGCAGCAACCACTGACAGGAAGCAAGCATCCACAGGATACGCTGCCCTCACCTTCGTAAGGACCCAGGGACAAGAGACCCAAAGATGGAGAGACGACCTGGAGAAGAAGTGTGGAGAGGCTGCCAGAGAAACGACCACCTAAGCCCAGAAATCAAGCTGCCTCAGCACCAAAACAGCCTCTGAATCGGATTTCTCCCTCACCTCCTCCTCCTTCACGCTTTTGTATTCTTACCAGGGCCTGGAACACATCCACTGTGTCCCTCCCCTTTACAACTGTTAAAAGTAGACTTAAGAAATGTATTTTCTTCCAGCAACCTTCGACAGCATGTTTAAACAAGTGTTTTTCAAACCTCTCCTAGATTACCCTGAGCCAGTCCATGTTACTGAACAACCTGAGCTATAACACACCTGATTGAACTTGTATATCAATCGACAAGTATTTGATAAGCAATTAAATCAGGGCTAGTTTAAAGAAAGCATCTTGTTCTAATCCTTCTAAATGTGAAAAACGGTTGTATTTCAAATCTGACAAAGCAATGTTTTGACAATGGCACATTCAATAATTTCATGCATTTTCTGTGTATTGTACATTTATGGGAACTTTAAACCGTGTTCAAAGAGTTCTGACTGCATGATATGTTATAAACAAAATGTGCTGGTTGTTTATTGTGAACACTAAACAAAATATCCCTGATATTAAAACAAACAGGAAAAAGTGCAACATTCCCTTCTGTTCCAGAAAATATAACATTTACCTACACAGGAAAAAGATGATCATAATGTGAATGTTTGTAATTCATTTTTTGTAATTACTTGTTCTTCTGTTGTTTTTATTTATTCCCCATTCCAAATGAGTTCTTTTAACAGAACATAACAAGTTGACACATTTAAAATGTTAATTCTATAATGACAATAAAAACACAATATGATGTAATTAAACACTGCACTTGTTGCATCTAAATTATTAATTACCTTACCTTGCTCTAATACACCCAACACCGTTACTCCTGCAATGAACACTATCTGATCAAGCATGGCTGCAGTCTTTCCCCCGGCTGCTCAGATGCAACTGTTCTGCGCTTAGATGCAAACTGTTCTGCGCTCAAATGCAAAATGTTCCCCTGACATTGTTACCACAGCAAACAGCTACGGGGAGGTTGCCACTTCCTGAAGTTTCTATTAAGCGTTATTCGTCCAGATCTTGGCAATATTCAGGTTGTCAAAATCAGGACATATGCCTCATTAGAACCAGATATTTTCACTGCTTTATAATGGGGCTTGTAAAAACAACAGACATGAATATCGTGTGGCTATTTGGGTAAACATTTGAAAACAAACAGTTTGTATGACCCAAGGCAGCCGGGTCCTTCTTTACTTGCTTTTCAGTTTAATTTCCCCAATGATACAGATTAAATTCTGAATTGAATGGGTAAAAAACTAGAAGTGGTTTGGCATCCGTTCAATCCTGTACAGATTGAATGCTGTTTAAATGTGGCAACTATTTCATATCAGTAGGTTCGTGTTATTTTAAGCTTATCGTGTCTTGGTGTGCATCAAACTGCACACTGCGGTAAACGAGAAAAAGACGCACAAAATAGCGTCCTGTTTGAAACTGTGGTGAGATACTGAGGTGAAGAGAGTTTCAGGTTATAGATTCAACAGACATTAGGCTTTCAAATCTCAACAGCCCTTAAACAAAACAGTCAATTAATTAAATGTTTGTCTTTGATGAAAAAAGTCTCTACAGTGTTGCACAGTCCTTAATCAGCGATTTTTGCACCAAGCGGATATATTACAAGCAGGGACGGAGTGGGAGTGTGACACATTTTCATGAGGCACCAGCCCATTGTGTGATGGAGGTAAATGATAACTGCAAATAATCAACCCCTTTACATGTGTTATTTCCCACTGTAAACGTTTCATTTATTTATTTTGAGAGACAACCTAAATGTACAGTGTATGCTGACAATTCTATAAGAAAATATCCTCAGTAATTAGACAATTGCGGTAAATGAGCAGGGTCCAGCTGCGGCTTGGGCGTTCGGGTTATGACACAAGATCACCCATTGTGCGTTCCTGGTTGCGTTTCATCGACCAATCGTGTTCGCGAGTTCAAATACAGACGGACACTGTGTGTGTTTTGTTCTCCATTGCAGCGTGAAGCAGACAGGCGATTTTTACTTTGTATCATTATGTTAACCATAAGCCTTACCCAAACCCTTACCCTAACCATAACCACTCTGAATGAAACTTGCTGTTAAGCCCATCTAAAATATATTGAGAATTCCTGTTACTGAAATGCTACGTCATGATGCTTCCAATTGAAATACATTAGTGTTAAAAGTGCTGAGACACGAAAAAAACGAGAAAATCATTCAACAGGTTAACACGAATAAACAGATTAAAATTGCGTGACTAAATCACGAAATGCCGTGGCACTGCGTTGGTTAGTAACATCATGCCTAACATTAACCGTGAATGTTGTAATATAATTAATTCGAACGCTATGGAATATATGTGTTCCGTTCGGGGCAGTTTGTGAAAACGGGAACCAGAACGAGAACGCCCATGTGTGGCTGCAGTTGGATGATATTGGAATACAGAAACATTGAATAAGCAGTAACTGTTTAGTTTGAAGAATGAGTTTGAAAGCAAACGCTTTCTCCCCGCCAGCGGGACGCCCCTATAGCCGACAGCTTACAGCCTGCGGCAAAACGAAGCCGTGCCGATATTTTTTGCTATCTGGGGTATAGCCTACTGCCCATTTCAGAATACCTTATTCTCAGTTTTGTGTACCATTTGTAATTAAGCCGTTTTTTACAATCTCTAGGACCTACTATTTAAGTTTCTTTTTCAAAACTCTACACAGTTCTATTAACCAACTTTCAGTGTAGCACAGCAGTTAATTTCACATCGAAAATGCACTAAAAACTACCAAAACAATTCATACATCTCAACTCATTCTTCCATAACTAGCAACAGTAGTCACCCAACCAGCACACTTTGTCAAATGTAAAACAATAACCTAAGCAACACAAAGAACAGATTATTTCTTCACAAACAAGAACTTAACCCTCTTTACTGTTTAGAATTCACTGCATTATATATTACAGGATTGATTCGGACATGATGCAATATGCTTCAATTGTATGTCATTGTTCTATGTCATTGAGTGATTCCAAAATACAATAATTTATATAGTATATACTGTAGGCTACACCATCTACAGATACAGAAGCAATGCTAGTTAACCTGTGGCTACATGCAGAGGACAGGGTTTACCATCCACATCACATCTCATGTCATCTTGGGCAACACCTCAATTATATTCGGAACAAAAATTGTAGCCCTAATCTCACTTGAGACTACAGCTCTGGATCTTTCTCTGTGTACTTCCACCACACATACATACTCCTCTTCCTCTCTCAGCCACTCTTCTTCCTCTGTCAGCCACTTCTCTATCTCTGGTTGGGTCCAGGTGGACATTACAGTACTAAATTATTACTGAAGTAAGATGTCTCCTTTTGTAATGGGTAATGACATCTAGGTAGGTGTTCAGCTACAATGGGAATCAACTGTGGTTAGTCAAATAGTTTTCATAGTAATACATTCTTTAGATTTGGAATATATTTCAATTAGGGCTGGGCGATATGGCCAAAAAATGATATCACGATATAAAATATATTTTTTTCGATATGATGTGACAGACGATATATTGAAAAAAATATAGGACCTGCTGTGACTTGATTTAATCAAAGTGTAAAGTCTGTTGTATACAAATATTGATTGACCTTGTTATATTTCTGTTTAAAAGTTTCAGGTAAAACTGAACTGCAAGCAATATGAAATACTCCTCATTTGCTGGATGTTTCGTTGTTTCAGAACAAAACCAACTGTTATCACGTTATGTCAATATGGGATATTCTTCTCGATATTGTTTTCAAAAACTCTATAACGATAAATATTGAATTATCGCCCAGCCCTAATTTCAATATGGTATTACTGTTTGAAATGTAGCAAATTGCTGTATTATTAAATTTTGTGTTATGTAAGGTTTTCAAATAAAGTTTAACAGTTTTGAAAAAGTATGTAAACATGTGCAAATGAACCTGAATGTCCAGAAAGGATTGGTGGTTGTGTCTGAGTGAGAAATTAATTCATGTAATTTGAACGATGTAGTCATTGAATGCATTTTGTGACAAAGCAATACAAAATAATCCATAGTTATCCATAGCCCAAAGACTGCTGTTGTGCTCAATGTGTGAAGAGTTCTGAAAAAGTGACCTAAGTACGGTATTGAGAAATGGATCTCAGCGATTGTAAACAACTGCATAAAAAGGAAACCGCTTACGAAACAACCCTAAATCAGCAATACATTTCTGAACATTGCATTGGCGTTTTGCTTAACAAATAGTTTTACACTCACCTAAAGGATTATTAGGAACACCCGTTCAATTTCTCCTTAATGCAATGATCTACTCAACCAATCACATGGCAGTTGCTTCAATGCATTTAGGGGTGTGGTCCTGGTCAAGACCTTCTCCTGAACTCCGAACTGAATGTCCGAATGGGAAAGAAAGGTGATTTAAGCAAATTTTGAGCATGTCATGGTTTTGGTGCCAGACTGGCCGGTCTGAGTATTTCACAATATGCTCAGTTACTGGGATTTTCACGCACAACCATTTCTAGGGTTTACAAAGAATTGTGTGAAAAGGGAAAAACATCCAGTATGCGGCAGTCCTGTGGGTAAAAATGCCTTGTTGATGCTAGAGGTCAGAGGAGAATGGGCCGACTGCTTCAAGCTGATAGAAGGGCAACTTTGACTGAAATAACAACTTGTTACAACCGAGGTATGCAGTAAACCCACAACATGCACAACCTTGAGGCGGATGGGCTACAACAGCAGAAGACCCCCCCGGGTACCACTCATCTCCACTACAAATAGGAAAAAGAGGCTACAATTTGCAAAAGCACACCAAAAATTGGACAGTTGAAGACTGGAAAAATGTTGCCTGGTCTGATGAGTCTCAATTTCTGTTGAGACATTCAGATGGTAGAGTCAGAATTTGGCGTAAACAGAATGAGAACATGGATCCATCATGCCTTTTTACCACTGTGCAGGCTGGTGGTGGTGGTGTAATGGTTTGGGGGATGTTTTCTTGGCACACTTTAGGCCCCTTAGGGCCAATTGGGCATCGTTTAAATGCCACGGCCTACCTGAGCATTGTTTCTGAACATGTCCATACCTTTATGGCCACCATGTACCCGTCCTACATTTCTAAACAATGCTTTCAGCACCTTGTTGAAACAATGCCACATAGAATTAAGGCAGTTCTGAAGGTGAAAGGGGGTCAAACGGAGTATTAGTATGGTGTTCCTAATAATCCTTTAGGTGAGTGTATATAGGTAAAGGATAGCTAGTGTCTAACATTAAAAATTACATTAAATTTATTGAAATGTTAATAGAAGACTTTTACCAAAGTACAGATTTCTGAGGAGATTTTACTTTTACTCAAAGAGCCTATATGTCATGTGTGGCACTTTATCCACTAATCAATAGCTTCTGCATGGCTCAGCCCTGTCAGAAAGGTCACTTATGAATGATGAACAAATATGCATCTGGGGCGCAGGTGGCTCAGTGGGTAAGGAGTCAGACTTGTAGTCAGAAGGTTGGCAGTTAGATTCCCGACTGAGCCAAATGTCGTTGTGTCCTTGGGCAAGACACTTTACCCTAATTGCTCCCAGGTTGTTTTTGGATTTTTATATAGTATACACTAACCTCTCTCCTCTCTTGGTCTTCCAGTATTGCAGCCTGCCTCAGCATGACTTGGTTTTGTATCCCTGTTTGTCTCATTATTCTCTGTAAAGCTAAGATAAAAATGATAATTATATGGGTATGAGTGAGGGCTTACCGTGTGTTTGTCTTTCACTGCACATCTTTCATTCTCTTATTAAATAAATTAAATTAACTAATTTGACAGCTAACTAGCTACTGACTGACTGTAGAGCTAGATAGCTAGACACCTGACTGAAATTTTAGCAACTATTTTCTTTACCGTTTTGAAAAATAATTTTCCAACTGTCTGCTTTGTTTTGGAATAGTCTATATCTAAAAGAGACGCAGGAGGTAGCTAATTGGATGTTTTTAAGAATTTATTTTTGGCACCTTGTGTGCTGCGTCTCTGCCGTTGCACACACTCAGGAGAACAAGATTTCTTAACGCAACGTTGGAGGTAAATTCATCATGCACAGGGAGTAAACCTTTGTGATTCCACGTTGGCAAAGAGGTTTGGTGCGATAAGAATTTAGATAAATATTATTAACGTTTTCAGCATTGAAAAACGCTGGGAACAAAATATTAACAGTGTAAACGATAATTGACTAACCAGAGATGCCACGAGTTAGTGTAATAGATTACTTTTCTGGGTTGGGCTGAGTTCACAACTTATGGGAAGTTCCTCAGTACGACCCTAATGACCAGGTAAAAGGAGTTCTGTAATTGTAGAATGTTTCCCATTGTTCCAATTGAAGGTAAAAAACTGTAAACTTTTACAGTGGATTTCCTGTCAAAGTACAACCTTCTTCACAGTGTAGTCATGTTTTGGTTGTTCATAGATCACTGGTAAGTTATAAACTTCTTTTACCTGGTCAATAGGGTCTTAAGGGAATTTATACTTGTGCGTAAAAGTTACGGCGTAGGGTGCGCAGAGCCTGGTTGGCTACGGCTTACCCTCGCACGTAACCTACGCGAAGCTTCACGCGCACCTCTCCAACAATGTAACTGCGCGTCAGTCGGCCTTCGCGTCGACGCACCAACAAGAGCTGTGATTGGTCATCTTGATTGACTAGGATTTCCGGAATCGCATTTCTGATTTTTTTTTTTACCACAGCGCCATTTTTAAACCATTCTTAACCTCTGTGTTTTGGTTAACTAGCTAGCAATGCCATGCTATTTCTGCATCAAGTGGATGAATGAGTATTTCATTTTGGTTACTTGCCGATGTTATATTTTAATCTGTAAACAATTATAGCAATACTATCACTGTAATCTAGTCTTTCCTTCCTGAAGGTGTATTATTAATTCATTCAATGCGACAGTATGCAGTGCCTAGCCTAATAACTTGCAGCCTTTCAGTAGTACTGTACTTAAAATGTGCACGTTTCCAGTATACAAAGGTAATAGTTCAGTGAAACCCAAATGTGTAGCTGTAACAATACCTACCTATGTATGTGTAATATATATTGAAAACATTCAGGTTAGGTTTGGGACTACAGATGAAAATTAGCATCTATGCTCATCTATGCTAATAATCTGTCTCATTTACAGTCTGTACAGAAGTTTAAGATTGTTGATTAATGTGCATTGTCCCAAGTAAATAAATAAACAATAATATATATTGCAATTATATTACATGTTATATCTGCTTTGGAAATAATACAAACGCAACAACGTATCGATTTCAGTGTAGCAATATGTTGTATTCATTGGTTTGCCAATCTGTAGATAAACACTGAATGCGTGAGCTGTATGTATAATTATAAAGATTCACCTACAACCTGAGACTACTTGCTTTTCTTTCAAAATCACAGGATGGAAGTGACTCTACATCCTCCTACTGCTTCTACATTCAAGCTTCACCCATCTTCTCCATCGCCCCTCAGACTCTGCATATATTACAGTCAGAAAATTAGATCTCTTGTGTGGGTACCAGCTCATATAGAAGTTGTATGAAATAAGTTAGCAGATTACTGTGTTAACCAAGTACCTGGAAATACAAGCAATAGATATTGAGGTCAATTATAGAAATGCAGAAATTAAAAGAATTGTTAAAAATATAGTCAAGGGAAAATGGCAAACTTTATGGGACAATGGACAGACTGGAAGACAGTTCTGTAAACTGTCCAGAATAAAGTGGGATCGAGCAGAAATGTGTCCAGAAGCGAGGAGGAGGATGTATTTTCAAGACAGGTATGGACACACATGATTAAATAATACTTTGTCAGTGACAAAGTTAAGCTATGGCGTAGGAGGTTCTAAATAACCTTGACGCAGAAGTATAAAGCAGCCTTTAACCTCCACCAGTCTAGAAGGCTGGAGAGGTATATGGCGGTCTGCCACATTCTCCTAATATGACAGCTTTTTTGTAACTTTGTTAATAATGAAGAAACATGCTGATGGTCACTGTGTATTCTGTTGTAGTCCAGAGTCTATAGTGTATTCTACACTGCACTAAGTCAAAGTACTGCTTGCCAGCGAAGTGCTAATTTCAAAACGTTACTGACAAATAGACACTTTACAAATGGGTAACCCCGTCATTGTAACCAAACTTTTTCAGATTTCTTTGCAAAGCGTATGTCAGTGAACTAGCCTGTTGCTACTCCCCACTGTACAGTATACATGCCACAGGCATGAACCTGTACCCACCAGCCAGTCTTATTATAGGACTTTGTGTATGTATATACTTACATTGTCATACAATGATTTCCTATGCATTAATGCAGTTTTTTTTACTACAGAGTCAGATGGGTGATTGATCAATATGTTATAACTATTTGCTAGGTGATTGTCATATCTGAATTTTCCTATGCATTTATGTTTTAAGATTTGTCTTTTTTATAAATAAAGACTTGTTGTTAAGTCATGTTATTGCTCTTTATTGGCAGTAACCTGCACAAAGCTCTGTATACATAAACTTTATACATATAAGCAGCACATCACAGCCATTTATCTCGAATTAAACATGAACAAAACTTTTGCCCCATAAATGTACAGACTCCCGTCTTTGTGGAGAGGTTTGGGAACCACTGGTCTAGAGCAGGGCCATTCACAACTTTTAAATCGCATGTGCTGAAATTAGAAAAACAAAGGCACCCCACATAAACAATACTTGCAACTGTGACACAGACTATTAGATAATTGTTATTATTTTTGATTGAATTGAATTGAATTGAATTGAATTGAATTGAATTGAATGCCTTTATTGTCATTGTATTTTACAATACAGCGAAATTAAGAGCGCTTCTCCAGTTGGTGCATACAATAAATACAATAAGTTATTCGTACAAGACCTTTAAAACTAAATTAAAACAATGGTAAAAACAGAATAAAAGTCATAGTGCAGGGGTTAACA
>JACXGM010005184.1:6526-23966 GCA_016801145.1 Umbra pygmaea
AAGAGAGAGGGGAGATGGAGAAAGAGAGAGGGGAGATGGAGAAAGAGAGAGGGGAGATGGAGAAAGAGAGAGGGGAGATGGAAAAAGAGAGAGGGGAGATGGAGAAAGAGAGAGGGGAGATGGAAAAAGAGAGAGGGGAGATGGAGAAAGAGAGAGGGGAGATGGAGAAAGACTGAACGAAGTATAAGGATAGGGAAGCTGTGACAGTGAGATCTCAATAGTGAGGGGCTTTCTTTGTGTTTCCGTGTGAGGTTTATTTTAGGGGGGTGAGAGGGAAGAGGGAGGGTTATACGGGGGGTGTTGGGGGGGTCAGCCTTGCTCAACGCGGCAGACAAGCAGAGCATTGTCCTCTGTCGGTGTGGCGGCACTTGTGGCGTAACGCCATTATTTAGGCCAGTGGAGGTAGAGGGGTCTAGAGACCGGCTTAACCAAAACGCCAATTAGAGCCGGCTCGCCCTGATTAATGGAAGGAGGGGGATTGGTAAACAATGCCGTCCATTGTCGCGGTAACCCCCCCCTCCCTCCGGAACTCTCTGCCCCCCCTGCCACCTTTGTTTGCCATTGGAGTGCTTAGAGGCCTTAGATTAACATGGTGCTTATGTACCCTGTTCCTTGCCCTCTCCTTATACATGAATCCCTAGTTGAGAAACTAAAGTCGACGGCAGAGTTTTCCTGAGCTGTCAAGTTGGTCTTCAAGGATAGCCCACACATACACACGTGCATTCACAAACGCACACCAACAGAAATATGAACACTTCATTATGCTCAAGATCGACCAAATCAGTTAGAAAGCGAATGAATAATGTTGGATTCATATTTTACCGATTTATAAAAAACAAAATAGTATCGATGGCTTTTTCTTTTGTTTGCACAACGAAGAAAGCGTAGAATCAGGTTGTCTTAATGAAACAGTATTTCATATGTTCCGTTGGCATCACAGATTAGTGTTAACGACAGACTGTCTAATATGCGGGGTCCGCATCTCCATACGTCCTGCTTTATTGTTTATTTAAAGTGTATGCACTGAATAATTAGCTCGCCACACACTCCAATCAGAAGCATACCAGCTTGGGTTGCCAAGGTGACCTCATCAGGGCCCCCGCCAGCCGCAAACAGGACAGAGACAAATAAAGCGTGGGAAAACACTCGGGGGCTTAGACAATGACAGTGGTGAGGCGACGGAGACTGAGACTGGGTTGGGAATGGATAGGCGCGCTGGAAGAGGCTGTTCTTTGGTGGGGGTCTATTGGGATGGGGTGAAGAGGTGGGCAGCCTGTGTCTGGACTGTTGCTACTAGACATGCCTGTCTCGTCGGGGGGGCCATGGCATATTGTAGACCTGTCTAGCCTGGTCTGTGTGTCTGTGTCTAGTGTGTAAGGGTGTAGAGAACACGTGTATTTAATCACTATTCGACGTGAACGGCAGCCGTAATGTACTCTATGTACACTTATCTGTAAAACTGCATTACTGTAAAATGACATATAGAATGTGAAGACATACACCATGGAGATCCTCTTAACCTCCACGTCTTTTGGAGGTTCGTACCAACTCAGAAAGTAATATATATACGTAGTTCTATGTACAATTAGCATCATTCTCTAGATGAGCTACACTTCCAATCCTCCTGGTGTTCACATGATACATCACTAGAGTGAAAGGAACCTTAGCCATAAAGATATTCCACTCCTTCCTCTCTAGGTCCTTGAAAAGTTGTCATAGGAGGCCTGAAAGGACTGTGTTTATGTACGTTTTGTCATACAGACAGATGCTCCAGCTAAGTTAAACCTAAAGGGATATGTTGGAGCTGGAATCAATTGCACATCTAGTTCCCTCACACTGAGAATTCCAGGCTTAAATGAAATTCCACTGTAACCTAAATTCCCTAGTTTGACCCTACTACTGCACGTTTCCCTGGCTTAACAGGGCCCACTGTTTTTAAACTCTGCTCTTCTTCCTTCCCTTTAGGTGACTTGCACACTGAAGTTATGATGTCACAATCAGTCACCTACTGTAGCTCCGGCACGCTGTTGAAGTCCACCACCCACTCACTTCTACCCTACGTCACCAATGTCCACTTCCCCTAAATGGAACTGGATACCTTTTTCCTGCCCCAATGTTTAAAACCGGAAGCACTTTGTGGAGGTTGAAGATCCCCCATTGGTTGGATGGATCGGCGGGAACATGCCTGGACATACCTGAGAACTTGACAAGGAGGTCATGTACTGTTCTGTTGTGAACACTATGGATAATCAACCACAGCTGCTCTTATGTGCCTGACTTCTCCACTGAATAGCTTCTGAGCTTTGTATAAAAATTGAGAGAAGAAGATGAAATGGACAAGGCTGCTTTAAACCGGTGTGACTCTGGCTTCTCCAACCGACTTACTGGATGCATGGACAGAACCGGACCAGAATACGGACCATGGAATTTTAAAAGTACACCCGAAAGACTAAAGTTACACACAGTAAAGTGTACTGGACTGGTGTATTGAGCGTCAATGAGTCTGAATGGTAGATTTGAGTGTTGATCTGTACTTCACAACGAGGGCTCACACACAATGGCTGCAAATGTGTATTGGTTCTTGTAAAAAACAAACAAATCACTAACCGCATGTCGATGGATGAATACGGTTTGAGGCTATTTAGGAGGGTGTGCAATGCGTGTGTGTGGGGGTTCTGTGTTTTGATGGTACACTGTGTTCTTTGAGATAGCTATACACACAGCTGGATATGTCACATCTGCATTACATGCCACATGGATCAGCACAATGATCTTTTCGAGTGTATGTGTGTTCGCAAACACAGATTCTAACTGAGCGCAAGTTCTTTACTGGGATTATAAACAGCTTATACTTAAACGAGAAACCATGCACGTACACAATAAAAAACATTTTATGGGTTTGTATCCTCCTCGTTGTAACACAGTGTGTAGGACAGACCACATAGTATTCAGATAATGTTATCGCAACTAAAAACTATTTTGAAGATGTTACTGAAACATGTTTGTGAAGAAAACGTGACAAAAATAGAATTTGTGCGTCTAGAAAATGTTGGGGATTGAAAACTTATATTTGACAACTAGTTTAGTTAGACTTCTTAATGTTTGTGGATTGTTGTGTGTATTTTATTACTATGTGTTATTTGGAAGCTATGCAAATGAATCAACAAAGTAGCTATTTTATAAATTGCTATTATACGGGTCAAATAAATTCTCAGGGTTTAGATTTGTACAGTAGTCCTAGAGTTCCAGAAATTTGTTTAAATACTGTATGGTGGGGTGAGAGTTTAAAAATTAAAGTGCAATATAAAAAACACTTCTGAGCCCAGGTTCAGATTAAACTATGTTGGGTGTTTTCTCAGCTAAATCAAAATATAGATTTACAGTATAATCATATACTTTTTTTACTTGGCTAGGGGTGTTCAATTGAACATTTGAGGGAAATCTACCTTAGATTCTAGTAGATTCACATGGAAATTATATATTTTTTATTTATGTGAAAGTTGTCATGCTATGCAAAATTTATATTGTGTAATCAATAATGTGAGAAAACGTTTTTGAGCAGCTGCAATTCTTATGTGATACATAGGTCAGGTATGTGCGGGTGAATTTCTACTATATAGAAAATCTTTACATTTGTGTTTTTGCAATTTTGCACTGTTTTATAATTCATTTGAATAATTATGCAAACAGAGCATGATGAATATGTTTCGTTGTTTGATGTACTGTTCAACTAATCAAGTTATTTATTTTAAATGAACAACAAAGTTGTACTATATGAGCAAGTATGCAATATGCTAAATGTAATCAAGACCGCTGTATATAATTGTTTACTGTGCAATCAGTTGTGAGCGATGTGCAATCAGATGATAAACAGCTGTGTGCTCACAGAGGTGTGTGTGGAAATATATATTATGTAGATTGAGTATAATGGATAGAATTGATACAATAAGTATGGAGAAAGTATGCACTATTTTAAGGGGAATGCAGTGTTGGAATGACTTCAATGAAATGTTTGTATGAGTGCACTATACCAACAGAAGGGCCCCTAAATCAATGTTCTATGCAACTGGTTATTGTACCATGTACTGTGTGCTGTACTATGCATGATGACTTTACACAATCAATACATGTTTACACTGAAAAAAATGATATGGAATTTCTTAGCTTTCATATTTTTTTACATGGGAAGGGATAAAATGTTAAAGATTTTTCATTTTTGTGTAATTGTTACAGTTAGTGGATGTTAAAGAGGAGTTCATATCACAAAACAGGTCTCTATTTCCAGTACACTAGCTTGTTCATTTGTACTTTAAATCACAAACTGCATATGACCAAGATCCAACAGTTTGTTTACATGTGCTATAGTATCCTGTATAGTATTACAGTTAAATACAATAATAACCTAAAAACCACAATATGAAATCTCCATCATTTCATTGTAAGCTCATAAAATGTATCCAAAAGAGCAGCAGACCTACAGTTACGGTAATATTGAGGGACAGTTATAGTTCCATCCAGGGGGAGATGTTCAGGCAAGAAAATAAACACATAGACAAATGATCAATGTTTACACGGTTCAGAAGAACCTGGGGCTACATCTGTGTGCAATGTGGGGCACCACGACAAGGAAGCATGAGGGAACAGCTGCTACATGAGGCTGGCATCTGCAGCGCTCTGTACAACTCCCCGTAACGTTCCACATGTGTGATATCCATACAGTAAGGTCAAGACTCTCAGCTTGTAATGTTGTACACACTACAGTACATTTTCATCATAATTCAAAAATGAGGGCCAATTGGTCTCGACTGACAAAATGTATTTGCTTTTGGAGTGCATAGTTACAGGTTTGATCCAAGCCAGAATCCACCTTTTTTTTTTTTGCATTGTTGAAACCATTGAAGGGCATATCCCGCTAACATACAGAGGTATTTGAAAGTTGCATTTCTGAGATATCAAAGGGGGGAATGTAAGTAGTGTAGCAATATTATGAGAGAATCCCAGTTGCATTTCCGCCTCACCAGAGTAAACAAGAAAAAGTATCCCACTATGTACTTATAAGGAACTTGACTGAAGGCATATAGGGATTGGTGTGCTTGCCTGAGGACTTTAACTGCTCTTTAATCTATCCAGATCCAACTGACTTCTGACTTTATGACAATTTGGATGCCCATGGCCACCCAAGTCAAATTAATCAGCATTTTAGTGTATTCTTTATGACACAGTGGTCCATTGCATAACACAAGCTGAAGTCAAAACCTAAAATAAATCTGCAAATAAGTTTGACTTTCTTTGAGAAAGACTTACTCATACCATTTTGTACCTATCTAGAATGCACCAATTTGGAGTATTTCAAAAGTTTTACAATGTCACAAAAGCTAGCATTATGAATATACATATTTTGCCAGCTAGCTAAGCTTGCTAACATTACCTACGCCAACAAGTGATACTTCATTTGTAAAGAATTTATGCTGCTAAGCAAACATGCTAATCAATTTCACAGCAAGAAACTAGAAATGAATTCCGACATGATTCTTAATTTTTTAATTTAGCAGATTCTCTTATATAGGTCAACATAGCTTAGTCATATATTTATGGTACATACTTTTACATGCTTTCAAATGTCTAATTTTGAAGTCAACCCAACCATCACAAAGAAGCATTTTGCATCACCAAATCCCTGCTATCTACTGTTACTAACTAGTTTCTAACAATATTTTATATAACACATCTTCCTGAAATTTGCCATGACACATTGACTGCCAGACAGCTGGAAGAATATACCAATTGCCCAAAAACATGCTGATAACAGTTGGTCAAATCATTATGTTATATTCATGTCAGAAATGGTAGAGTTGGTAAGTTAGTTATGTCATTAGGTCACAAATTATATTTTTGTTTTTAATTTAGGGGGAGTGGAAAACCTATTAGCTATGGATCATATTTTGTCAATAAATCTTTGTTTTTACTGAAGCATTTACAGTGGCCTCCACTCATAATGCACCATTGTAAATATGAGCAAAATGGGCAGTGAAGAAAATTCACAAAATATAACCTTCAATTGAAGTCAAATGATTGAGAAAGACAAATGTTAAAGATATCCAATAAATTTGTGACTCCAAAATATATTACCCATATTTATTTGCAAATGTCTTATGAGTAAAATCTAACTGAAGTAAATTCCCCATTCACATTTTGTCATACTTAAGTAGCTAATAATTGGAATTACAAAGTCGCAATTATCTAGCTGTCTTGTGTAGATAAATCAGTTGAACTACACACCCACCGTTAGCTTGACAAGGCTTCCAGCATTATGGCAAATACCGGAATGAATACTGGCATAAATGAACAGAGTCAAAGTGCAAAGAAGATCTGTGCACAAATGAAAGTGTTCAGTATCTGAGATGAAATGATACACCAAGTTATACGTGAATTGACTAGGAATTGTAAGGACCCTGACCCCCTGAACCTGTTTCCCCTTCTCTTGTGTTTCTATCCCATGATCCTGGTTCCCTTGTGTTTCTATCCCCTGATCCTGGTTCCCTTGTGTGTGCGTTTGGTCTGACTCTGTTTGTCTTTATAATTTTCCTTTGCACCAGTTCCTGTATTTTCTGCATTCCTGAAGGCACCATTCCCATCAGCTATGATCCTAAGCACCTGTTCCCTCTGCCGCACCTGGGGCTGATTGCCACCCTTCCTTTTTTTGCCACCCTCCCATCTCTGCCTGATTATTGTACTGCTAAGTGCGTTCTCAGTGCAAATCTTGTCTTGTATATTGTCTAGTTATTCTAGTCAGTCCCGAGTTCCTGTTTTCTAAGTTTGTAGTCTGTGATGCCTGGTTACTCATCTTGCTATTTCCATTTACCCACCAGGACCAATTCATTTATCCGCCCATATGCTTGACCTGCTTGCTGCTCTGCTGTGGGTTTCCTGAACCAACTGTCTGCTGTCTCATCACAAGCTTCAGTGGCTACCTGCCTGCCACCCCAACTCTGTGTGCCGGAACCCTACCAGCCTGCCACCCTGCTGCGTGTGACATCTATCCACCAACAAGCCAAACCGGTTCAGCCTCATACCACAAGCCATCACTTCACAACTGTTCAGTCTCTCTCCTCGGATCATCTCTACACTTCCCATACCGTTCTGTTACCAACCGTCCACTTTTCCAACTGTACAATAAAACATCAATATATTTATTCTCTTACCTGTGTCCATCTCCGCTTCTGGGTTCTCACCTGTTCCGAGCTCATATCGTGACAGGAATGCTTGTGAAGATATTCCTTTAAATGAAAATTGTGGCACACATATTTGATAAATATATTGTTTAATGAAACAACTTAAGGTTTAGAGTTTTTTATATTTAATATGAATGATAGATTAAGAGGATAAACATAAATACTTTTTTCCCTGACAGTTTTGCTCTAATGGTTGCCACTGTAGATCAGTGTCCTTGGCGTAGTGTGCCATCATTGTGACCACCCTGATTCCTCCCTATACAGAAGGCTCCAAAATTACTGGCACCCTTGACTGGCAATGCACAAACAATACTGTAAAAACATATAAATAATTGCAGAGATAAACTCAAAATACCAACATGTGAGTGTCATGACATATCAGGGCTTTGTAGGTATGTCGTGGCATTAAATAAAATGAGATTGATTTCTGATGTGTGTTTGGACTATTTCCAGTTTTATTGAATGTGTATTATTTGAGTTGAGTATGGGACTGTGGCGCACCACCTTCTGGGCTCTAAGTTACTGTATATAGCCTGCTACTCTGGGTATCTCCATTAAGCACTAGTGTAGTTGATTAGGTAATTACCTCTACACCTGTTCTGGGTAATATTCAGTATGGCTATAAAACCTTTGGTGTCTCAGAAGGTGGGGCACATCATTGAAGGTTTATACCTCTGTCTATGGTAAACTGAAGCCTATTATGGTATTTCATATAAGAGTGTTTGTTTTAACACTGCCACCCCTATACTGTATCATGTATAGATGAGCTCGTTCTGAAGAAGGTAGCAAATATGTAAATAAGTATTCGTAAAGAAAGGTTAACATCTATGTAGAAGATTTTGTTTGGTCATCTCGATTAGTACACATAACGTACCAAGTGTTATATTGCCTTGTAGAAGTCAGATAGCTTTGTTCCGAAGGTTCCATAATTATTGGCACTCCTTATTCAGTACTTAAAAACCTTTGGTTACGTCACTGCAGCATTTTTGAAAATACATCTAGATGTGTTCGTTTGACTTCCTGATATTTATTTGTCCTGTTTTATTCTTCTATCGACTCGATTCAAAGATCGACTCACGTAAAAAATGTTGTATTTAGTGATTGCATAACCGGCACAACAATTTTGAGGTGTTTAGGGTTCTGGAGTGTTCCTTTAAGGATGACATAGATTTTTTATCCAATCACAGAATGATTTTGGTTGGTTCCATTGGCACATTAATGAAGTACAGTATTTTACAGTTTTGTTTGTGCATTGTCAAGAACAATGATTGCGCTGTGCAGTCCTAAAGTTGATGGACACACAAGTGGCTCACTATCACTAACACAACCACCAAATGTTTTGCTATTATTGCATTTACATTTATGAAATTTAGCAGAGCAACTTACAGTATGTACAATGACATCCCACTGAAGCAAAATTATATTTCTTCAGAGCTTAATAGGCACTCAGGGCAATTTAAGGGAAAATCACAATAATCCAAATGTTTACATGACAGGTACATCTGAAGTCTTAGGGACTTACTCTTATCTGGAGACAGCAGAAAGTTAGTGGAACACTGATTTAAACAAAAACAAAAGACGCGTCTGGGAGCCAAGTCGTGGGAATGACGCCCAAGGGCCTGATTAGCATTCCAAAACGTTTCCGTGGGCTGTCTACTACTGGGGACCCCAAGGACTGAAGAAAGGGTGGGATGGAAGAAGAAGGGGGTGTAGGAAAGGGCAGACGGGAGATGGTGAGAGTTATCGCCGACAACCCCACAAAAGGAGGAAGAGTGTTACGGGGAGGGGGGTGTTGAGGGTAGAATTACAAAAAAATGGGGTCTCAACGGAACTGAGACTGAGTTCAAGTTCAAGCTTTCACCCCGATATCCATTTTATAGTGCTGAAATCAACCAGGCCCAAGTTCTGAATGTCCTTCTCTGGGACATGTCCTCGTGGTTGACCAACATTCGGCACGGATAATGGACCCACTTTGTACATCTGCATGACTAGCACAGTACTAACAAGTAGTAGATTTAAAGACAGTCTTATTGTGGTCATTTTGATCTGGCTTTGGGCTTGGATCAATCACTGACCTAAATCACATGTGGTGTGCCAATCTAATGAGCCTTTAGTTATTTGGATTAGGAAAAAAGGAGATTAGTCCCAACCCATTCTGAAACTACAAGCACGTCCCCACAGACCAAGAAGTTGGATAGGTGCTCCACAGGGGTCGAACTCAGCAACATAATGCTCACTTCCTCTGCAGTCCATGACCCCTAGAGGGACAATGAGGGGTTTGGGATTGTGTGGGTGAACCCCTAGCCTGTGTTCTTTTAGGCCTCTGGGGACGTCCCTATAAAGATACCTGTGGTGCTCTCATTTTCTCATTTTCTGAGCTTAAGGCTTCAGCTACACCCTCGCTGTCTGACAGGTAAATGCCTACAGCGAACAGGCGGGAAAAAAAGCTGCTAAAGGGTGTATTGATTTTATGGATATAAATGAAGGAATGTGGGGGAAAAAAGACACTCAACTTGCTTAGAGAATGTGCCGTTCTGTCGATTTAAAACATTTTCCTGCTCACTGGCCATTGCTTTTACTTGGTAAGGAAAATGTCAAGAAAAACAGTTCCCTTCTCCAGTTCATTGCAACGTGACAGGAAGGAGCAGAGAGTAAGAGGTGAATTAACAGGGGTTAGAGGGTTTAAACAATCTACAATCTGTCCCCGGAAAATATCACAAAGTGATCAGGTTTTTATGTATGAAGGTCAGTGAAAGTGTCACATTTGGTCAACCAAAAATGTAATCACTAATTTGCTACCTGAGGCTTACTATATTTGATCTAATAGAAGTTGTGCAATGATGCAAATGCACTGATATAGTAAGTGAATGCATGTGAATTTTCAACACTGAAAAACCATTAGTTCATAACGGACTTGGACCTAATTGCTGGCACATGCATTTGACCACATGCTGGCTAGAGTTGTCCAAAATGTCACCTCTGCCTGCATTCCTTCCGACTTCAAGGACATGTATTTCAAGTGATGGTCACTCCACTCTCAATACCACAGATCATCCTTTTGTAAGGTTGAGGCCAAAGGATGTTGTTTCTGACGCCTGCTCTAAATGATAATGAAAGCGGATGAGATGAGGTTGACATCTTGACCTCCCTTGTGCAGAGCACCCTGTGAGCTCAGGAAGGGGCTAGGGGTCATAGTGGAGGCCGTCAATGTAGGTCATAGGACGCAAGTTGGTACCATCCTAACAAATAGTGGCTCTTACATACACACTGACACAACATTCATGCATAGGAGATAAACACATTCACGGTGGCACATTTACAACATTTCCCAGACAATATTTGTGTGTTCACTGTTTTGTAGTTAAAACGTAACAAAGACCCTAACAATAACTGCATGCATTATGAAGACTATGCACTGGAATGCACATTTAAGTATCCTTCGAAATCTAGCAAATGCCTGAGAAAAGAGCATTGTCCATTATATTCTTATGTCTACAAATCAAACACATTCACTGGCTTCCGTTTTTCCCACAAATTCAATCTAGGTCTGTGGAAAATGACTTAAGTGAAGTATCACTTGAATAGACGAATGGTGGGCGGTCTAAAGGAGATGGGAATTAATCTCTACATAGATTTGGGAGGGGTTTAAAAATCGCTCCAGACACACATACACAAAACATGGCAAGAAATCAGCCGTGAGTGTGTCATGGCACTTTGATGGGTTTTGAGCACTTCATTACACATATGAAAAGACCTGGGCAGACTGGGCAGACAGCTAAAGAAAGGCAAACGAGATGTGTGTGTCAGACTGTGGGAGTGTGTCTGACTGATTCTGTCAGACAGTGTTTGTATGTGTGGCGTTGGAATGTCGGTACTCACGTCTATATTAGAGGTGTGTGCATTCTGATAGTGTGGGAATATGTTGTGCCAGTGTCTGGCACATAATTTGTGTGTGTGTATGAAAATGTCTGAAGACATGTTTTTATTGTGTGGGTTTGTCCCTGCGCATATAGTTTTGTGGGAATGTGTTTTTTGAAATATAGTATTTGGGTCCTTTGTACCCCACAATGCATCACTGTAGATCCAGGTAACTTATGTTGTAGTGTAATCATAGGTACATTCTGTACATCACAAACCCTGACTGAGATAAATGGGTACAATGTAGCTTGGGAAAGGATACTGTCTGGACTACCCCTCTTCTTTCCAGGATCCTGTCAGGACTAGACAGCCAGGCAGAGAAGCCGGGTGAGAATTAAAGTGGGCGGGACCTTCCGTCATCAGCGCAGCTATTTGTTGTCTGCCAGGCATAAAAGGGGAGGGGTCAGAGGGCAAATAGGTTCACAGCAACCAGAGTCTTTCACATGCTAATGATTTCATTGAAACCCCAACACGCCTACAAAGTTGAGTGAAGAAATATGGAAGTAGAGGGACTAGGATGCGTCCTGGCATTATCAGCCCAATGTGGAGACGGGTAACTTACCTGACATTTGTTTAATATGTGCACTATTGAACATTTTAGCGCTCCATTTAATCTCATCTAGCGTCCAATGTTTGCCTCATTTATACCATGACACTCATCAACAACAACAAAAACACCTAGCCTGTCCTTATAGGGTTCAGAATGTTAGAGCTCAGAACTGCAACGTAATGACCCAAGGCATCCTCGTAAACAACATAATGTAGTATTACTATGGGATACAAAGTATGGTTTATGTTTTTTTGCCATTGGTTCAAACCCCCAGACTACAAATATAAAAGTTATGGCCATGAGAAAAAGAGTTAAATCTAATGGCTCCTCCCAAATTACTGATGTAAATAAAATTCATTTTGTTAATGGTGAACAGTACATGGTTAAATAATGGTAAAAATGTTAACTGTCACCATCATACATTACATACAAAATGAATTGCATGCATGATTAAAAATGACTACGTCTTGTGCCGGGATAATGTGTCAAATTTAGGACCGGGTCCTAACGGGGTTTTGCAACAATTACCTGTATCAAATAAACTACGCCTTATATTGATGACTATATTATAAAGGAAAAGCGCTTATACTGTGCTGAGATGGGCAGTAAAAAGTAAACCATGTGTCTCTGAGGGACCAATAGTGGAGGCAATGACAAAGAGGTATGGTGAATGTTCTGCACAATTGTTGACAGTCTGGGCATCAGAAATTGGTTTCACAAAAGATGGCTCGTTCCATACGATAAAAATGAAAGTGTTAAGAAGGGATATGCAGGAAAGATATATTTTTAAAATCTCTTGATTTTATCTTTAACTATACTATCTTAGTTATTTTTCTATTACTTGTTTTAATTGTATTTTTAACTGTTTTATGTTCTTATGTTTTCCTTTTCATGTAAAGCACCTTGAATTGCCATTGTGTATGAAATGTGTTACATAAATAAACTTGCCTTGCCTTGCCTTTGGAAAATGTCTGAAAGACAGGTTTCAAAGCCTTTTATCGAATGAGTAATTTTTTTAACTGAGTGTTTTTTGTAGTCTACCAGCCTCATGTACATAGATGAATATTCTGGATTCAAGGAAAGACATTTAACAGCAGTTTGGATGATATGATGACACCTTAGTCCCAAGCTGAAATTAGACTATGATTTTAGAAGTCAGTATACGGCTGAGCTCGTTTGCCTATAAGCAGTTTTTTGTGTGTTTTTCTGCGGGTTTGTTCTGTTGTACACGATTCATTGAAGCCGTGTGGCCTGTATAGCTGTCTCTGGTGACTAGACCTACTCTTTGTGGGGTTAAGTCATTGATGGTGGGAGAGTGTGTATGAGACCACCTCCAGACAGCAATGGGGGTTACATCATGTTAATATGACTCAGTCTAGCCAAATCAGTGGTCTTTTGTGCCCACAAGTCGTGAGAGCCAGACGACCACACGACTGCATGGGTGCACATGCTCAGAAGAACATGAATGTGCAGTGGAAGCTCTCCCTTCGCAGCGACAGGGAGATCATCGGATTCAAAGAACACTACATTTGGAAAACCTTCGGTTGGTTTTCTTCAGCATTCAGAAAACCTTTCGTTCAGTAAGCAAAGGAATATGCAGAGGAATGACTGATAACCTTACACAGGTGCCACAAATGACTCCTTTTGTCTAAACTTGCCTTTTGAATCGTCCACTGAAGTCAAAGGTGTTTTTAAAAAAACACCTTTGTCTCAATATTGTGACAATATTTGTCACAGTAGTCAATTTATAGAATCGTGTACATATATTTGACAATATCTACGATAAAGTATAGATGTTATTAATACAATTCATTAGCGTATTTATTAAATGTTTGCTTTAACCTGGCCTTCAAACATGCCATAATATTTCATCTGTATAGGTGTAAGCGAGCAAACATTGGGTCATGAGTATATCATATTCAGATATCCGTATCCTTTTATTTTGTTATGTTGTTTTTTCATTTTTTATTTCACACTAACCCTGCCACGTCGGCAGCTCCGCAACTCTGCCTCGACAGATGATCCAACATGGTAGCCTTGAAGTCAGTTCATGCGTGGGATGATTGACACTTTGTGAATGCCGAACCAACCCCTACAACCTACTCCTTCGGAGAGCCCTCCGTGGTCAAGTGTTGATGATGAAACTCCAAAGGTCACTTCCCCCAGGGTGGCTAGGGGTTTAGTAAATGTATGAACTTCGGGACATCCTCCTGACTGGTACAATTCATGTTCCCCTGTTAATTTATGGAACAAGAATGGATTTCAAATTTTCAAATCCCTTCTATCGTTTAAAATTAAATTACCATAATTAACAGTTTAACATTTTATATTCGACATATTTGTTTAAGTGTCAAACAAAGGAACATCTTATCACTGAGCATGCCTATCCATTCAATGTGCAAAATTGCGCATGCTTAAAATGAACCCTAGTGCATTATGGGAGTCTAATTCCTAAGTCACCTTTTTGGCTGCAGCTGCATTGGTGTACACTCGCTTGAAGTGGGTATTGAATTAGCCCCTACACACTTGATCATTTTTACTCCCTCAGCTTTGGGACACTTTTGCAAATTGCAAAGGCTAGCGTGAATCATGCGCAATTCGAGGGCCGAGGGTGGAGTGGATGGTTTGTTTGGGAATCATTACCTAACTATGATACCCCAATTGCATTTACAGGTGCCCAAACTGCACAAAAGAAGTCGCTCAAGAGCAACGTGGCAAGATAGATAATCCGACTTATCTATCCCAAATCCCCGGCAGCGGTTATGCCTATTTGGAGGTACGTGCATTCAGAGAAATCACAGTCAGGCTCGAACCACTGACTATCATGACGTAGCTTGTCTTGCAAGGCAGCAACTTAGCCCACTACGCCATGCAGACCTCCCAAGTATCCTTTTCATTTTAATAACATTTCTTTTCACATTTATAATTATTCATTTATAATTATTGTTGAATGTAAACACTGATATTAAAGAAATTGAGCTTTATTGTAGTATGTATGTATACGATGTTGCTAAATAGAAATATAATCTATATGCATATCAAACTTCATGCTACAGATCTCTTCTATTAAAGCAGTCATGTCACATTTTGCACAGAGAAATTGGCATAGTGGCAATATAAACAGTCACAGTCCTCATTTTATTTATATTCATCAAAACAGTAGAGGGTTATGTTTGAGAACATTTTCACATTCACTTCTATGGTTACAAATTGGATCATAACTGTGAAAGTAGCAGAAATCTCACACTGGAATGTTCAACGTGCTCCATAGAGTATTTTTTTCATTCAATGATGTGTTTAAAAACATATTTAGGGCCTCTGTGTGGCTCAGCTGCTGCCTAAAAGCACAACTGCTTCACAGTGGCCAAAGTTCCTATTCTCCTTGCAGCATTACAGCTACGCCCGTGGGCTCTGGTAGGGGTGACACAAATTGGTACAGCGCTGCCTGGGGTAGAGGGATAAGTAGTCAGACACAATTAACTTGTCAAGTCGTTCTCCTGCAACTCCTTGTGCGCAGGTTGGGCACCTGTGAATTCAATAATGGTAGTATAGTTGGCGAATGTGTAACCTCAATTACAACGTATTTATGCTCTTAAGGCTCTGTTTTGAAGAAAAATGTTAGCAATCCTCAACCATCCCACTCCCACTGCTGAGGTATTGTCAATGTGAAAAGGTTTAAAAGGGGAATTGGATATGATAAATTGGGTGGGTCGAAAACAGGGGAAAAAAATCAGAGCCGGTCCTAACCTCCCTAGGGCCCTGAGCAAAATGTTGCTATTGGGCACTTCTTTCTGACCCATGAGACATGTAAAACATTTGCCGTTGCCACACAGTCACACCTGATAACCCTGTGCTTACACTACAACCCCCCCCCTCCTTTAAAACAGTTAAATAATATTATTTTTCATAATTTGGGGGGCTTTTGCTACTGCGGGGCCCTAGGTAACATTTTATAAAACATAAAACATTTCAAAGAAACTGCAGATTGTTTATGTTACAGTGTGTGATTTCAGAACTTATGTGGAGGAGTAAAAACTCCTTTCATATCATCAGACTGGCAAATACTTGTCGTTGCCAGGGATGGATTGTCTTCCTCTGGCCCTGGACACAGCTAACGCTAGCTCAAGTGAAATCACTGTCCACTAAATCATTCAGACTGTATTAACTCGTTATTTATAAATACAACTCATAAATAACATGTATATTATAGCATTCTATTCTAGAGCACCGTACACCCAACATTTGTTTATTAGAACGCAGAAAAAATATTTAAAGCGCAGGTTGTTTTAGACCTTAAAACAATACCTAAATGGCCCATTGTTTAAGAAATGACCATGAGGAAAGCAAACCCTGAATAGCATTTAGCTAAATTAACAGACACACTAATTTGCACTACAATCTGCATATTGACTGCCCATCATTATGAATAAAGCCAAAATGGCATTGCAAGGTAAATCGTTAAACAACAAACAATTTATCCAACAACAAATCAGACCAAGTCAGCGATCTATTTTCAGCTGCCCTCATTCTAAACTCATCCGGCTCGAAATGATAAAACTAGCGATATACAGTGCCTTGCAAAAGTATTCGGCCCCCTTGAACTTTTCGACCTTTTGCCACATTTCAGGCTTCAAACATACAGATATGAAACTTTAATTTTTTGTGAAGAATCAACAACAAGTGGGACACAATCATGAAGTGGAACGAAATTTATTGGATATTTCAAACTTTTTTAACAAATAAAAAACTGAAAAATTAGGCGTGCATAGTTAATACTTTGTAGCGCCACCTTTTGCTGCGGTTACAGCTGTAAGTCACTTGGGGTATTTCTCTATCAGTTTTGCACATCGAGAGACTGAAATTTTTGCCCATTCCTCCTTGCAAAACAGCTCGAGCTCAGTGAGGTTGGATGGAGAGCGTTTGTGAACAGCAGTTTTCAGTTCTTTCCACAGATTCTTGATTGGATTCAGGTCTGGACTTTGACTTGGCCATTCTAACACCTGGATATGTTTATTTGGGAACCATTCCATTGTAGATTTTGCTTTATGTTTTGGATCATTGTCTTGTTGGAAGACAAATCTCTGTCCCAGTCTCAGGTCTTTTGCAGACTCCATCAGGTTTTCTTCCATAATGGTCCTGTATTTGGCTCCATCCATCTTCCCATCAATTTAAGCCATCTTCTCTGTCCCTGCTAAAGAAAAGCAGGCCCAAACCATGATGCTGCCACCACCATGTTTGACAGTGGGGATGGTGTGTTCAGGGTGATGAGCTTTGTTGCTTTTACGCCAAACATAACGTTTTGCATTGTTGCCAAAAAGTTATATTTTGGTTTAATCTGACCAAATCACCTTCTTCCACATGTTTGGTGTGTCTCCCAGGTGGCTTGTGGCAAACTTTAAACAACACTTTTTATGGATATCTTTCATAAATGGCTTTCTTCTTGCCACTCTTCCATAAAGGCCAGATTTGTGCAGTATACAACTGATTGTTGTACTATGGACAGACTCGCCCACCTCAGCTGTAGATCTCTGCAGTTCATCCAGAGTGATCATGGGCCTCTTGGCTGCATCTCTGATCAGTCTTCTCCTTGTATGAGCTAAAAGTTTAGAGGGACGACCAGGTCTTGGTAGATTTGCAGTGGTCTGATACTCGCTATTTCAATATTATCGCTTGCACAGGGCTCCTTGGGATGTTTAAAGTTTGGGAAATCTTTCTGTATCAAAATCCGGCTTTAAACTTT